>JALIZH010023503.1:0-42099 GCA_030522465.1 Rhipicephalus appendiculatus | reverse complement strand
GTACCTCGCGTTCTTCGCACAAAGCGTACTTGTCTTTTCCTTTTTTTTAAAAAAAATTTGTTGCAAACTTTATATTTCTACACACGCTCGTGCAAAAAAGAAAGAAAAACCGGCAGCAATTTCGTTCCAGTTTGAAAGAACCATGCGAGTGCGGTCGCCGCTGGCGTTACTCATTCAACAAGCTGCATAAATTTTAAGCTGACATTGAAGGCGCCCCTTTTTCATTAGGAACGCTCTATCGACAGATTATATTAACTCCGCCCGTGACCGTGTGCGTCTCGTAATCTTTCCTTTTCTTGCTGTTTTCCGCATGATTAATGTATCCCCCGCAGTTATGCAAAGCCGAATGCGTTTTTTAATTGTTTTTCATTTGTAAAAGCCTTACTTCTGTACCTAAGACTAGCATTAGGTATTAAAGAAATAATGAATCTCAGAATCCTCTAGCAGTACGGCTTTTAAGGAAAAGACGCAAGCACTGGTTTGTAGTCTGGTCGATTTCGATTATAAATGTTTGTTTTATATGTCTAGTTGTCGTAAATAGCTTTTTCCCTTTCGTTCTGGAATAGGATTCGTGACCTGCGTACGTCTCTGCGTCAAATGTGTTTGTGTGACTCAACTTCGTCCTTTTTTCCCAACCCAATGGACTTCCCCCATAAGCGCCCTCCGTTATACGGCATTGCGTTGCCGACACAGGCGTGCGCAGGGTTCCCCATCAGAGGCGGGGGGAAGGTTCATCGCAGCGCCCCTCCTCCCAGTTAAGTCGGTGTGTGGGGAAGATCTTGCGCCCCCCTCCCTCTTAGGTGACTAGGGGGGGCGCACCCCCCCCCCCCCCCCCCCCTGCCCCCCAGCGTGCGCACGCCTATGGTTGCCGAACGCGACCGTCACCGGTTCGATACCCAGCGTCGCGCGGTGGTCTCATTTCAACTAACACGTGTGTAATTCAGAAGAAAGACAGCATACCTTGCATTGGAGGCGCAATGCTAAAGAGACAGCGGAGATGATAGGCACCTATATATGTAGTCCTGGTTTTTGCTGTATTGCTAAGCCTTGCTAATTTTTAAATGCGAATGCATTTCTTAGTCGGGCTATGTCAGGCATCCGGCGTTGTGCGGCGTTAGCGTTGTCCGCGGCAGGTGTTATCTCTCCGCTCTCACTCCCTCTCCCATAGCAACAGCTGCGGGCGCGCGCGCTTATCCTCGCCCCTAGCAACCGGAGCAGGTGGTGCGGGCGGAGTAGCGGAGAGTGAGTGGAGAGGAGGAGCGCGCTCTAGTGTGTGAAGGCGCTCGCATCGCGGGAGCTCGGCGGAGCTCCCGCGATAAAAAATAAAATAAAATAAAAGAAAAAGCAAAAAAAAAACAGGCGCTGCGCCGTGCTCCCGACCGGGCTGCAGAAATTAGGCGCCTTTTCTTTCTTCGAACCACAACCACCATATATAAATGGAGTGAAGCGCGCGCGAAATGCATTCGCATTTCCTCACGATTTCCCTTCGGGGAAGTGGGGGGCATTTTCTTATTCTCTCTTCCTCTATTTCTTTCTTCTTCTCTCTGTTTTTTAGGGGCAATGCATCTTAGGGTCTCTGCTTGTCGGCGTGTCATGTCGTCTTCACGGTCCGTCATAAACGGGTATCCGCCACGAAAATTGGGTAAAAAAAACCCCGCTTTTCGCCACCGGTCCATACTAGGCATATTATGAGTTAAAGGTTCGTCGTTACTGCCTGCAGCACTATGTTTGGCATAGCAGCGATGTAAGAATCCCCGACGAAATTTGCCAAGGCGCTCAGTTTTTTTATTATCTAAAACCAGAGACACAGACGGGCATCTCTACGGTAAAGTCATCTATTTGAATTACCATTTTCTGAAACATATCTGCTAAGTGGTGTAAGTTAGTGGAGCGGTGTTGCGTAAAGCAGTAAGGAGTAAATATTTCGCTGTGGGAAACACCGGCGCACACTGCATGCTTTGCCCCTACCCAGGTTTCACGTTAGTGGAGCTGAAACACCATTTCTTTCTTATTGCGTAGCGCTTCCTCCTAATTTTTGTCTGTCTTTTCCCTCTGTTAATTTCTATTTAGTTATTTGTCTTTCTCTTTCCCTTTCTTGCTCTTCCAACTTTTTTTTCCTCTTTCATCCCTCTTTAATTCCCTCTATTTCTTGTTTGCTTCCTCCTTCTTTCTATCTTTTTCTCTCTCTAATTCTAACTCTATTTCTCTCTTTCTTTGATTCTCTCTCTATTTCTCTTTCGCTCTTTCTGCATTTATTTCTTAGTTCTCTCTTTCCCATTCATTCTGTGCTATGCTTAACTATCTCCCCTCCTCCTTTCCCTCGTCCTCACCATCACATATCTCCTCCTTACGCTCACTTCCCTTTGCCAACTCCTTGCTACATTATACTATGCAAGGCTTTTCTATTCTCTACTTGCGTGCCTGGATAGCCAAGTAGTATGTACATAGGCAATAAAAGAAAAAGAAAGCCTGGGTAGCCGAGTGGTTAGGACGCTTGCCTGCGGATCGAGAGTATACGCTGGAACGAATCCCGCCTCGTGAAATTTTTTATTGCGATAGCAATTATATGGACAGTCTCGACGTGTTTTTGCCGTCGCTGTCGCCGTCGCCGTCATGTCGCGTATGAAGTCCAAATTTATAAGAACCCCCTGCGCATCGTACGTTCTACCAGCGGGTAATAGCGGGCTAGCGGGAGCGGTGAACGCTGCTGAAGCGGCGATCAAACGAGCCGGCATCTCCGTCGCTCCGAGGCGCATGCGATAAGATCCCTCCAACTGTTCAACCGGCCCCGCCCGTCGTTCGCGAGCGTAAAAAGACGCGAGGGGGGGGGTCCCTCGAGCGACCTTCGATTTTACGACCGCGGTCGTCGCGGGGCGCGCGCGTTATCTCCCCATCTCAGCAGCCGACAGTGGGCGGCCGGTGTACCCTTCTACGTGCTGCGCTCTCAACGCGAAAAGAATGTGGTGTGCAGAGTGTCCCTGGAGCGGCCGCATTCTCTTAAACAAGTGTTTTCTAGAGTTGCGTGAGATCGGATCCAAAAGAGTTATAGCTGCCAGCCTCACTTCGTATAACATTACAATTTGTTGCTATCGCATTCATTGCTTCACCCTTGCGGTGAAACTACATCTTTAGCGAATTATATGCAATCCAGGGCTGTCAATGTGGCGGCGGAGACAGAGCCTTTATGGCGCGTCTCAGTCTGCGACTTGCTTTGCGTCGAGAAAGCTATGTGCACGAGATGTTGACTTTTCTTTTAGATGTACAACCTGTACAGCCTTTCAATACTCCGTTCTTTAACTCCCCCCCCCCCCCCCCCCCCCACTCTGGACTCCGCCGATGCATTTTACAATGTATAATTTAGGGGAGTGTGGGCGTAGGCCAGTTGGTGATTCATTATTAGGAAAAGAGACTGTAAAAACGGACGGGACACAGGAAAAGACAACACAGCCTCTCCGTGTTGCCTCTAACTGTGTGCCGTGCAGCTTTGCGGTCACTCTTCCTACTCTACACTGCATTACGTAACATAGAGTGCACACATGGTGATGGAAACAAGCATGATAATAAACGGAACCTCGACCAACATCAAAACAGGAAGAATATGTTACACACCTAAAAATCATTGTTGTAGGACAAAATTCTGAGGAACTTCAAGGACATTCGTCCAGACTGAAGCAGGTTTGACGGTCGCAATCCATTGCCATTTTGCTGATGTTGATTTCTTCAGTGATTCTGAACGCTCGTAGAAATACCGCACCATCACCACATGACTAGCATAATACACAAACAAGAACAAAGTAAGAGTATAGGTGTGTATGTGCTACTTGAATTGCCGTCATCTACTCGTATCGGATTCATCCATACTTCCTTGAGTACGTGTTGTTTCTCGTATTTAGCGCGCTTGACAAAGCATCGTATAGAATATTGTTGAATAGACGCTATCTGCTTGTTTTCGTTTTTTTTTTTGTTCCTTTCATGCGGTCGATAAACGCGGTTATCTTCAACACAGCTTCAAAAAAAAAAAAAAAGTAGTGTTACGAAAACACGTATAATCTAGAAATTCGACCGCAGAAACAGAATAACGTATGGATTGCAGACTCTTCCGCGACCTCCTGCTCGCCTGACGTAAGGACAATAAACAGTACGCAGCTGTACGTATAAACAGGCGCGCGAATATTGAGCAGGCACACGAATATTGAGAGGTTCCGGTCTGCACGGCGAATGCGGAGACAGACGTGTCAGAGACCGAGCGAAAAAAAAAAAAGTCTGAACAAGAGGGAAAAGAGACTCTCAATTCGGTGAAGGCACTGCTTCTAGATGATAATGGCCAAGTGCACAACCCGATCGACTGCAACCCCTTCCCTATGCTCCCTTTTTTCCCCCCCCCACGTTTATTTTTATTTTGTTGCAGGGAAGGCTATAATGTGCAGTCCTTTTTATTTGTTTATCTTTCGCCGCGTTGTTCGAGAAAAAGAGAAGAAGAATAAAGTCTATGACCAACGAACGGTAAGGTCACGTGGACGAGAATGCCTTAGGATTCAAGTGGGGACCTAAAGCCTTAGTGAGCAGGTAATATTGAGTTAGGTTCTCTGGGGTGGGCGACCGCAGTGCGTGTCGTGATAAGAAATGAACTTTCGCAATGCATAAAATAAATAAAAAAATTCGGCCGCTCCAACTCATGCTGGGAGCCGATGTCATGCGAAGCAGTAGGCGATTAGTGGCCTATACCTAATTTTTTTTATTGCTTTAAGTCAAGCGTTGCGAGTTGGACTGGCTTTGTGCATATTGAGTATGGGTATGTCGTGGGCAGGCAGGTAGCCAGGAACTTCTTCAAGGCGAAGGGGGGGGGGGGGGGAGCACATGCTGAATGCCTTGACTATTTGAGGAAAGCACACCTATTTTGAGGAAAGTAACAGTCTGAACCAAGGTGTCGAATTGCGCAAAAAGGACAGGGACTGAAGGAAGAGACGACGACACACCGAGCGCAAACTACCAACAAAAGTTGGTAGGTCTTGAGATCATTTTTAGTTTCCACCCCGATCGCCTTTGCTGGCGCTATCAACCGCGGTGCAATAAGCCGGTCTTGCCATACAGCTCAGCACACTCCAATATGGTAAAAAAGATCTATTGTCAATCTTTGCTGTCGTAATGCTCTAACCAAGTCATGTGAGCATGAAGTTGCGGTTAGTTTTCGACACCAATCCGACCAGTTACCAGAAGCAGGTTATCCTCTCAGTGATCGAACTTCTGTTGCTCAGAAAGCTTCGCCAGTCGCCATCAACTGAGCCGGCCTCAAAGACTAATTCGAGGAAAGTTGCCGTCATCCCGTATTTCCACAAGATATCGCAGAATTCGAGAAAAGTGGCAGAACGATTCAAAGTAAACGTGATTTTTTTCCAGCCCCTCGTAAATATCTGTGCCACCGTAATAATAGCGACAGGAAATCTGATGCGTGCACTAAGAACTTAACACAAGGTCACCTATGTTCCTTGCAGGAGTAATATTGTATATAGGATCCCCCCTTTCCTGTTATAAGTTATATAGGCTTAGAGAGCACAACAACAATGTAAAAAATGAGCGTGGCGGATGGCTTGCGATACATTGTAAGACATGTGGCTGTCAACCTGTTTTCGGCGCATGTACCATTGTCTCATCCGTGAATGATAAGTTGACAAGAGAAATCATTGCAGCTGAAAACATTGTTAGATTAGGTCCTGAATGCGTCAGCATGCCATCTATCAGCTTGTATAGGAAGGAGCTTGCGTTTCTAAGGTGTTGATTGTTGTACATGCCTGGTGGCGCTTGTGCGGTGTATAAAAATTGTGTGCTCAAGGAAATAAACTTTTCTTGGTAGTTTGCGTTCTGTGTGTCGTCGTCTCTTCCTGTAGTCCCTGTCCTGTTTGCGCAATTGAACACCTCGGATCATAAACCAGCACGCCCGATTCTCAGCAATTCTGAACTGTCTGTAGAAGCAACAATTGGGGGGAGGGGGGGGGGGCGTTCCTGGGGCCCTCCTCCCCTGGCTACGGGATTAATCGTTGGCTTACCAAGAACGTCGATTTACTCGGACGCCCAAAGGGTTCTATGGTCCGACGTGACGTCGGTCACCTTAGAGCAAAAATGTCAGTTTTATTGATATGAAATGCACGCTACGGTGCGATGATGTGCACATCATAGGAAGCGGTTTTCGCCGTGTTCCTCTGGGTTGAGCAATGGTTGACCATAGCTTGGCAGGTCATGCGAGTAAATATATAATGTTTATTACATGGTTACAAACGTTGATAGCGAGCACTATCATTATGGCGTTGCCGCGATATGACGCCATTATAGGTTTTTTTTTCGTAAGCAGTTTCAAGCAGTGGCGTTGCTCTGTGGATGAATGCTTGACTGCCACGCAGAATATGATTTCCATTCTTTCCTCCACTCTGATATTTCCCTCACCGACAACGGTGCAGACGCCTGCCCCGCATTTTCCGCGACACAAGCTCCATAACGCGGTCGCGTAAAGATTTTTGAAAGTCTGTTATCGCCGTTCCGGGGTTGATGCAAACCGTGAATAATCTGTGGCTCAACTATGGGCAGTCCAACGGGCCCACGACGTGGCGGAGAGGCTAGGACTGTCTGTCCCGACGCGGGAGCGGCCCGCTACGTGCTAGTTCACGCCCCGATAGATCTAAATAAAGTTTTTCCATACCATACCATACCATACCATACCCGCATTCCATGGACAGTGGTATACGGGTATGTGTCACACGTGATTGAAGGAAAGGGTTTCATGACGTACGCGACAACTATCTCACGCTATTCATGCAATGACCTGTTCATCGCGTTCGTCATACACTAGTGCCCTCCCATGCTAATCTTGTTATGTGTCGAGTTAATGTGACGACCATGACAGTGCCCAGACGTAGGCGGCTAGATAGATATATAGGTAAATACGTAGATAGAAACTGTCAAAGTGCATATGGCTCGCACAGAAATGCTCCGCATTTAAAAGAAGAAACTTAGGCGCGCGTGAAGAGGACACTAAAGAGAAAATCGATTTTTCTCGTATAAGTGAATATACCCTTTCACCGTACCAAACACAGCACGCTTTTCGCGAGAAGACGCTTCTCAAGCGAGAAAAGGCGCAAAAAGAAAATGCCGGTGACGACCCCACGTTGAAGTCCCCGCACCAGTCGTCGTGACGTAATAGGCTTCCACGGCGTCTTCTGGGACGTAAGCAGCCCCTAGTCGACAATAGTGAAGTACATTGTCTTCTGAGGTAGCCAGAGACTTAGCATACCAAGTTGCGGAAAATTTCGTTGGGGCAATGTAACCAGAATACGAAAAAAAAAAAAACAATTTGAAATTCGTGGCGTCACTGTCGGAGATTTCGGCGGGAAATTTTAATGTGAAAATGAAAAAGTTTATTTCATCGTAAGACGCTACGAACGCATCGAAACAGCGTCTCTACCATAAGGACAATAACATACACAAATGACAGCACAATATACATAAAACGTTTTTACAAAAATGTGCAAGTCCACAAAGTGTCCGTAGCACATGCTGCTAAGGGCTAACATCACACACACTTATCACAATATACACAAAACGCATGACTCGGTGAACATATCAGTAACGATAATAGCGGAAGCTTATACTGTCGACGAAACCGAATCCATAATGCATCATCTAGCTTAAGTGCCGCAAAGTTTGGCTGCCTATGCAAGTAGCTTTACTCGTAACCTATAGAATAAAAAGTATTGGAAAAAGAAAATTAGGTTTCCATTTTACCTCTTAATCAAACTACTGCAATATAAAAAAAAAAAAGAAATGCCTGAAATGGTGCTGTTGGAATGCCTGCGGCGAATCCCTCGCCATGGAAGAGACAGATCCAATCGTAAGAAGCACGATTCGTGCTCTAAATCAGACCAAAAAAAACACACAAAAGCTGAAATGCGGACACAGCGAAAAAGAAGAGAAAAAGTGCCTCTGGATTTTTTGCGTGCTTTCACCCAGCGGAAATGTCACAAAACTGCGTAACTAAAGTTGTAGTTTGTTCAATAGATAAAGTTAGGGGCTTGGATGTGGTAGCGCAAGCTCTGTTGCGGAGCTACAGCGTCAAAAGTGGGATGTGTATGTCCCGCTGTCCAACAAAGGGTTAAAACGCCTATGGTGGTGCGATTAAAGACACTACATTTTTAGAGTATAGTTTATAAGTCTAAACTGAATTACTGTTTCACTTTAGTGTCCCTTTTTAAACGATCGCGTTGTGACGTACAACGTCAGATTGCATAGCTGTGCGGTGTGTTTTTCTGTTTCCTGTCCCTCTGCCACCCCAACCTTTTGCACAATCGGATCATAGGAAAGTTGCGAAGCCCCGAACAAACATACCCCTTATGTTGAAGCTGCACGCGCCTGCTTACTGCATACTGGCTATAGCGTGGCTGTGGTTATGCTGCAGTTCTCCGAGAAAAAGGGTCTTCTACGAGGCATAGGTTTTTTTTTCTTCTTTTTGACGAGTTGATGCACAAAGCTTCAGGAGCGCCTCATAGCCCTGGAGTTCTTGCTAGAACAGAACTTGGCATCAGTAGTTTCTCCAGCACATGCTTGGCTGTATCAGTATAATGGCGCCCTGAAATGCGTTCCAGTGCGACTAAATAGTCAACCTAACATGTTACGTCCTTCGGACACTCTCACCCTCCGGAAATCGCGAGTCGAGGGTGATCGTCGATTGATAAGGACGCTGATAATGTTCGATAAGGACGCCGATAGTCTACGCGGCGCACGAAAGGGATTTCACTGCTTCACAAGACGCGCACGAAAGGGATTTCACTGCTTCACAAGACGCAGAGGGAGACTAGCCGTCCAATATATAGCTGGTGGGGCCCATGCATCCTTGGCGCCAATGACAGCACGACGAGCATCGCACTGCGCTTGTTAGATTGAACGCGATAAGTCTTTGAAGGGGCCCTGCAACACTTCTCCGAGTAATCGTTGAATGTTTTACTTTCCAAAACCACGATATGAGGGACGCTGTAGTTGAGGGCTCCGGAAATTTCGACCGTCTGGTGTTCTTTAACTTTCACCGAGATCGCACAGTACACTGGCCTCTTACCATTTCGCATCCGAGCAGCGTAACCGAGCAGCCAAGCAGCGTAACCACCGATCAACCGTGGAGGACTCCTCACCATAGGAGTTTATTGCTTCACGACTGTACTCCCGCAATTTCTTTTTAGAACCCGCCAAGTGAGAGCGGAGTTACAAGGATTTGTCGCACGCTCTGAGCGCTTTCTTCCTCCTTTCGTCCCAGCGCTCACGCTGAGAGCTACAGAGAAGGGGAAGGGGGGGGTTATGCCAACGAGGCAAAAAGCTACATCCGTATATCAACACTCTTATTTTCTTAAGCAGCTGCTTGTTTTCTCTGAACGCGCGGCTCACTGTCGGCGTGATCATGAGCGCGGCGCGGGCACGTCGCGACACACCGCGGCGGCCGTGGTAACTATGCTGTTCACGATGCCCAAATCAGCCAATGGCTTTGTCTTCTGGGCATGTGACACAGTTGATATTGGGTATACGACATCATTTGTCGAGAGAAGAGCGAGTGGTTTTTAGCTGACTTTGAAATTTAATATTAAATTCAATGCCGCGTGCTGCGGTATAATGTTTGGCTCACATGTTTGCAGGAGCCTATACTACCGATCGGTAGTATCAAGATTCTGGGGAAGCTTAATATTGTAATTACGTTTCGAGATATATGTGTTAATTTTGCCTTTATTAGATGCGAAGCAGCTATTTGACTAGGCTGTGTAAGGCTGTCCCTCCGTGCGTACGGACGAACGCGCCGCAACGCGCTCCCTTCGCCGCAGGTGTTGGAGCGGTGCCAAGTAGGTCACGCCGCAGCTGCGCGTTGACGTCACGCTCCCCTCGCAGTGCGCGCTGACGTCACTCTCTCCCTCGCCTGCCGCGCGCTCGCCGAAGCGCCCGCAGCTGCCGCCTGACGCGCAACGACAAGACCTACGCCAGCCATCGCTTCAAACGAATCTTCCAGCGCTCACCGCAGCACCCGCGTTAGCGCCGTTCAACCCGTGACGCCACCTGTGCGCAACGCTGCTGCTTCGCATCCCATCGGGGTTCCCTTTGGGAAGATGGTGTAAATTTTTTTCCTTAATTCCTTCAGTTCTGCATATTATTTTTTGTTCTTGCTGGTAACATTCTATTAGATTATTTCTGTGTTTTCGTTTTTGATGTTACACATTACAGGACCCTGTTATCGCGGACGGATAAGCGATGGATGATATTCCCGCGCTTTTCACTAATAACGACTTTTCTATTGTTCACGCTTTAGAACGATACGGTTTCTGGGTTCAGCGTATTACACATCTGCCATGAAATGACAGGACCCTGACTTATGAAGGCTAAGGGAAGATCTCATGGCAAAGCTATCTCCACATTAGAGTGACGATTATTACGCAACTGTTCCTTGCACTCCATGTGAAGCTCAGACTACGCGAGCCAGACATTTCCCTCTCAGAATCTTATTTTGAGGCTCCACAACGGCGCTCTAGAAGTACTTCAGCTAAGGTGCCTTGATGCGTGTTTTGTCCACACTAACTTCAGCTTCATACTCTCTCTCTTGGGAGCACTTCGCAATGTAAGCCAGTCGCCGAAGCACATCGCAGTATCTTTCGAACAATGGAGCTATGTCGTTTCGGCCATGCAATTTTTTGTGTCTTTACGGATCGATTTGGTTAAAAGGCTTGCACCATGTTCAGAACGTTACTTATAATATACAATTATTTGAGGTTTTGCACGATTTG
This sequence comes from Rhipicephalus appendiculatus, assembly GCA_030522465.1. Taxonomy (NCBI): domain Eukaryota; kingdom Metazoa; phylum Arthropoda; class Arachnida; order Ixodida; family Ixodidae; genus Rhipicephalus; species Rhipicephalus appendiculatus. Next base: position 31,300 of record JALIZH010023503.1, on the reverse strand, counting down.
AGCGGAAGTAAAACGAAGTGAACACCATGTGCGCTTCGTGCTATGGAGGAGGTTGCAGGATAAGGCGTAGATGGCGTGGCAGCTCGTACGTGGGCGCCACTGTCTCTTGCACGTGTTCCTCGTTTGTCTGTTCATTACTGTCCTCTGTGTATATGCACCATTTCTAATTGTTGGTTACGTTCCACGATGAAATAAACGTTTTCTAAACACATTGATGTCCATAGTCTCTGTTAATAAATTTTTCTAAACACAAGTACCACTTGAACGAACGTCAGAGAAACGAATCATTCAGTTTTGAAAGCTTTTTCTAAATTCCTTGCCGAAGTGCTATTGGTCCCAATAATAACGCATTTCAGTTTAACGAAATTAGTGCAGAGCGCATTTCAGTTCTATGAACATATTTTGTGACACCATCCAAGGCCTCTCACATCATACTGATCAGACATAGTCTGAAAGACCGGGTAGAGACAGCACTCTGCGTTTCGAGGACAATGTCACCTGTGACTCTCTAGTAGAGACATGCGCCACTCTGTCTTCTCAAGAGACTGCAGCCTACGTCCTATTTTAGGAGGAAGCAGAGGAGGAGGAATTAACCCTCGTAGTGGAAGCACCAAGAACTTGAGCTAAAAAAGCAGGGATGTACTTGGAAAAAGTGAAGTCCTTCGCTGCCCGGCAGAGTGTTGTGCCGGAGAAGATTCATGAGAGCTTGGACACCGTTACTCAATTCATGAACACTGCCGTCCTAGATGTACAAGTGCAGCAAAATATTTCGTCATTCTTCAGAACATGCTAAACAAACAAATTCGCATTTATATAAGCGGCATTGCAAACAAAAAATCACAGCATATCCGCGGAGTGAATGATGATGAGTGGGCGAAGCTCCGGAGGTACATCATCAAAGACGTGATGGTGGTTGGTTGCATGTGGTCAAACGATATGCATGTGAGACCATATCGCGATGCCATGTGTTGTATGGCATGCGCGATCGTCATCGTCATCAGCGTCATCGTTATGACGCATAGTGGGTACATTCCATGTGGTGTGCCGTGATGGCAGCGTCATCGTCATCACACAGGGAGATACTGCTGGTTACGCAGGTGGCTACTACGTACTACAAACTACAAGGAACGCACGACCCACGGCAAAGACGTGATGGTGGTTGGTTGCATGTGGTCAAACGATGTGCATGTGAGACCATATCGCGATGCCATGTGTTGTATGGCATCGCGATCGTCATCGTCATCACGGCACACCACATTCCATGTGGTATGCCGTGATGGCAGCGTCATCGTCATCACGCAGGTGGCTACTACAAACATGGGACGCACGACCCACGGCATAAGGAGCTTCGCCCCTAAAAACATGGCTGCTCCCTCCGTCATACGAATCGGTCTAACACGAAAGTGAAACGTGTCTTCACGTTGTTTGTTGTTTATAGTGCATTGGTATATGAGAGCTAGTGCAAAATCTATCGGTGTTTGACATAGGTATATAGCACCGCCTGATGTGGACCCACCCACGTTGACGCCTAGCGGCGCATCTCCGACATGAGGACATACGCCAATGATCATAATTTATCCTTTGGAGTAGCTGCAGGTTGTTGACATATACCTGGACACCACATATGGTGAATCCCGCGCAAAGATGGCAGAAACAAGCACACAATAAACACTGGTACTCGGTATGCACTCGTTCAAAGCGTCGTGAAACGCGAAGAGAAACGCAAGACGCGTCGTACGTTCCCTCTAGTCCGGCCGTGATTTCTCATAAGGCGAGCGCGGAACGCGGTGCGACAGGCAGGCGAGCGTCGGAGAGCTATATTTTATTATGGATGAATGTTATGAGTGATGCTTGGGTTAAAGCCGCCTCCTTGCGGTTGTCAAAACGTTCACAAAACTACACAAGCGTGCCGAATGGGATGGTAGTAGCAACGGCACGTTGCCTGAGCTAATCGCGGAAGTCACGCATAACTTGACTCTTCCGTTTTCAGACGGCGACATCACCTTGTGCACAACAGCACTGTGAGTGAGTCAGAAGTCTCGTTTGTGTAGCCACCTTCAAGGCTTTGGCGGTGGCTTAGCAATAAAGAAAGAAAAAAAAACTTTGATGGTGGCCTAGTGAGTTAAACGCCCGTCAGCTATCGTCGTGGACCGAGAGGTCGTGGGTTCGACTCCCGGCACCGGAACATTTTTCTTGACGTTTTTTTCTTTGCCGTCTGGTCGCGTTTATTTTGCTGACGCATTTCCGTGACGGAAATACGTCATGAAAGTCTTGGTGGCCCCCGGCATAAAACACGTTCCCGTTAAAAGGGTTCAAATTTCATTTCAACTACTGATGTTTACATTAGCTCCTGATAACAACTTGCAGGATAGCTATTTCAGTTTAGCGAACTTTCACTTTAACGGACTTTTTCCTGGGGTCCCTTGAAGTTCGTTCAAGTAATGTTTTACGGTAGTACTGTACTGTTCACGTGTCTACATTTCTTTCTAAAAATATAATCAGGATCCCTCGCCCTATCGGGAAAAGGGGTGCCGGCAACTTCTGTTCTTTCTTTCTATCGCATTGCGCAATGCTCCTTCGTAACTGTTTCCTTGCTACATGCCGGGAATCCGATCTTCATCGACGTGTTCAGCAGCGCAACACTTCCGTTGCAGCGAAGAACAACGGTGGTCGTGCGTTCATACCCAGGCAACAATGAAGTGTGGCAATGTGAAATGACAACCACCTCTATAAAGATAAGATTGCCGTATCAGAAACGGGTGATAGCCGACAAGCCCGCTATCGAGACAGCATCAATTATTGAACAACGGTGCGCACAAATACGCATGTAACCAACGCAGCTTCGATGGCCGCATTGATTTGGTAAAAGGAGGCTTGGTAAGAGATGACTGAGTAGGCGTTAAGAACAGAACAGAACAGTTTTTAGCTGGTCCTTCTTTACCGCACTTGTCGACGTCTTGCAACAACGTCAGTCCCTGCGTGTGTTTGGCGAGTGGCTTTGCTACGCGCACACCCTCAACGAGAAAGACCTGTAATGATTGCCGGTTATGGACGTGGGTACAAAAAGTGCTGTAGTCCTGCTCCTGTAGCGGTCGGCGCCACTGCCTGTCACCGTGAGGTGACACGTATATACAGCCGCGCCACCGTTCATCAACGTTATTGTGCCCTGTATCCTCTGGAACATTGCTCATCGTCTAACGAGCACGGCACTACGCTGCGTGTCCGTGCGGGATAACGAACGAACCGAAAGCCCTCCTCGGCCGAAGGGCTGAGAGAGCTGAAAGAGAGCTCTAAACGAGATTTCTCCAAAATATCTTTGAAAAAGAACAAAAAAAAGGATGCAAGAAAAGGTTAAAGAATGGTTCGTGTACTCTCTCGCCACGTGGCTGTGATGGGACCACGTGGGCTGGATATCAGCTACGTGAGGGTCTCATTTGGCGGTCTCCTCTGCAACGGTACCTAACTACGTTCCCGACAAACAGAAGAAAAGGATTCACGCGCACTCACTTGAGCTTCATCCCTCGGCGCTCTTCGCCGTCGGTACAGGTTTAGCAGCAAAGTATACCTCCTTTTCATACGAACGCAGAAAGATCTCCTTTCTTTACAGTTTAGAATATAGCATAGACGTTTATTTCACGAACAATACAGACCGTTAGGAGTGAGAGCAAAAGCTGCTTTTAGGCAGCTTGTCAAGGCTCTCACTCCCAGCATCTTGGAGATGAGTCAGCATTTGGCCACGAACCTACTGTGAATACACTTATACAACAGCTGCAATTGAAAGACATTTCTTAGAAGGCAAAAAGGGGGGCCTAGCCGTTTGTTTGTTTGCTTGTTTGATTGTTTGTGGTGTGTCCAAAGTGAAGTTAGGCCTAAGCAGAACTCGGGCTCGTCTCACGTTCTCAGCTACTATTGGCTGGTGTTAGGAAGGGGCGCTGCTAAGAGGCCTCCCGCAGTGCGTCGAAAGATGGCCGTCAAGACTTCCGCGAAAGGAGAGGCGATTGCAGCAAACCAATATGATCCAGATAATGTTTCGCCTCTAACACTGTTTTAGCGACAGCAATTTCTCTCTCTCCCTCTCGCTTATAAATATTTCTCCACGTTCACCTTTTTTTCGCAGCGATTACTTTTTTTTTTACTGCAAGACCTCCTAATTTAAATGAATTCGAATATAATGTGGTGGTCAAATTCCGATCATGAAGATATATGAAATTGCGATTATGCAGTACGATTAAAAAATAAATAAAAGACATAAATAAATAACAAAAAAAGAAAGACAGAAATAAATAAATAAATAAATAAATAAATAAATAGATAAATAAGTAAATAAATAAATAAATAAACTCGCGGTTGTTCCGTGTACGAATACAATTGATGAGCGAAGCTCCTTAGAAATAGGACGCACACGGTGTTCGGCGCGCCCGGCGTTTCATTGCCCAGGCAACGGACCAACCACTGGGCGGACGACCGGGTGAAGCGATGGTATCGCGTGTTCGTCGGTTTGAGCGGAGAGGGCAGAGTCGAAGAAAGAATGAGAGGGAGGCTAATCTGCCTCCGTTTCGTTGGTTTCGCATGCGTTCGTATTTTCGCGCTTAGCGCATCGTGCAGACGCTGTCCGCGTTCCAGCGCTCATAAAGCTCATTTATCCTCCCGCGTGAGGGGGAGACGCCACAGCTGGCACCGTGCCACGGAGCTTCAACGGCGACGGCGGTGTGCCGGCCTAAGGAGCTTCGCTCCTAATAAATAAATAAATAAGTCTGGACTTTCGTTTAGTTTGCGAATTTTCACGGATTTCATCAGATTATCGTGAAATCCTGCATGCAACTGAAATCCCGCGATGATTCGAGGAGTGATTTCAGGGGCCGGTATATACGGAAGCGCGTTCTATTGACACAAATGCTCGCGTGACTATATTGGTACCTCTCCCCTACATCTCTTTTTTGACCCCTTTATCCCTTTCTCTCAGCGCAGGGTGGCAAACCGGACGGGCGTCGTGGCCAACCTCCCCTTATTTGCTTCTCTCATGCAATACGACTGAAAGAAAAGTTTCACCACTCCTGTACTTTTCCAAATTTTGCGGAGGTCGTCTGGATATCGTAATATACCCCGCGCAATATACGAACCTTAATGTTGCTTCAGGTATATTACTCGGGCGATAGTCGTTGTTGTTGTTGTTGTCTGAGCATGGCACATACCGACAGTCCATACACAACCTTCATATCGCCATCGTCGTCTTCAGAATACTTGCAGCATCTTGGGCATTATTGGTACTGCTCCGTGCACTCTAGAGACACTTGCACCTTATTTTTTTTGTTTTTTTTTTCAGCAGAAGCATAATCATTCTATTGCTTGCGTTTCCTTGATCTATGAAACAGAGCGCTCGATAAGTTCAGATCACGAATGGAATGCGCGCTATCGGTACGATACAGCATCTATGATGGGAATGCGGCGAGCGCCGAGTTTTTCGATAGATGAAACGCAAGCAAGTAAACCGCTCGACTGTTATTGTTGCGGGATAACATACTCCTCATGTGGCTTTACTCATTTTAGCGTCTATAGCAGTATGTCCGCCTCGGTGGTTACGGTGTCCGGCTGCTGACGCGAAAGTCGCGGGCTCGATCCCGGCCGCAGCAGTCGCATTTTTACGAAAGCGAAATGCTAGAGGCCCGTGTACCAGCTGTGCGATGTCAGTGCAAGTTAAACAACACCAGAGGGTCGAAATTTCCGGAGCCCTTCCACTCCAGCGTGCTTCATAGCCATATCATGGTTATGGCGCCAGATACTATTAATAGTAGTACATAGGAATACAATACAGAGAACGATTTCTGTTCTTTACCGGAGTCGGTCAAGTCAGTGCGTGAATTAACAGGATATCCTTATTGTCACCACCACCACCTCCGTTGTTGCGGCAACCGAAGTTGGGGCAGACGACGCAAGTAAACAGAGGTGTGCCGACTGCTATGCCGAAGAAGTCCCGGCCACGGTGTTAGAAGTACAGGTGGAACGACGGAGCGCATCCGCCGTGCGCTCGCTGCGTCGAACTTCGGTTCCTCCGCTCCATCGCGCCGCCAGAGGGCAGGAGAGGTCACGTGGCCGAGACGGCCGAGAGCCGGGCGAGCAGGCCCCGATTGCGCCTTTGTGGCGAGCGGACGCCAACGCAGTTGTGGCCACGTTGCGCTCTTGTTATCAATCTTTTTGTGCGATGACAGGCTACGCTATTCGTGTGAGCAAGCCGTGAAATGGGCAAGAAGCATTTTGTGCCACGGTGCAAATCTGGCGACAAGACCTGCGCTGAAAAAGCGACGCTCTTTGCTGCACCCCGAGAAGCGGACCGCGTGAAGGTATGGCGCAATGCGATTCCGCGCAAGGACCGCGTGCTGCAGTCGACTGACTATGTCTGCGAGAAGCACGAGCCGAGGTACGTAACGAAGACGTGGGAAGCTGTATACAAAGGCCACGTTCTTGTGAGTACACCACGAAAGGCGGCTTCGGTCTAGAGACGCCGCGCCGATGAAGTTTTCCGTCTGCCGTGCTCACTGAGAAAAAAGAAGGAATGCGCCTGCGGATTGTTGATACCCTCCTGACATCAAACGGCGCCACGTGAGACTGGAAATTCAACCAGATTTCAAGAACTTACGCTAACCGAGACCTCGCAGGCGTGCGACGTCGTCAGCGAGATGGCTAAAAAAATCTGTATGGGATCTGACGCCACAGAATTCGATACAAAGCCAGTCGCGGTGTCAGCCACAAGTTTGATCGAGGAAGTTTTTGAGCGTGGTAATAGCGTGCCTTTCCCAACAAGAGCGTGGGCTTTTCACAGAGTTGACGTTGAAGGCTTGAGAACAGTCATGTTTTGTGAAGTTTTCATGACTACAACGGCAGCTACACAGCCGGATGGTTCCACTACTGGCGCGAGCTAAAACTATTATGCTGCTGCTCCCAGCCGCGTCGTCATGAAAACAGTGGCGAGTGCGTCGGCATTTATACGCGTGGCGTAGAATATTCCAGCCTTATCACTGGTTGTCGCGCAAGCTCTGGAATAAGCTCGAGTGTTCGCGTCTTGCGTGCAATCTTAACAAAACGATCTACAATAATCGTGAAGCTTCTCGAACAAAGAGGCACGGTTTGCGCTGAGCATTGCTGACAGTCTTTGTCGGCGAAAACCGAATACAGCAACTGCGAAAATAAGAAACGCGCGTGGCAATATTTTAACGCGACTTCACTGTAATACGCTTAAATTTCACATGTCCACACATGTCGCATTCGGCATTTCACATTTCGCATTCGGCACGATTTCACATGTCCGAATGCGATAGCATCCGCCTATCGCGAACCATCGAGGTGGTGAATTGAACATATTCCACAGATATCTACGGCTGTGTGGTCAGTATCTAGGATTTGTTCGTCTCTTTTGTTTATTTATTTATTTTTATGCTCGTTATAGAGCGAATGCAGACTTTTTTTTTATTTATTTCGAGCGGCGTTCCGGCCCCGAAGCGACTATCCATTCCTCGCATCGGCCACGGGTACTGGGGCGCCATCTCGCGCCCTCTCCACAAAACGAGGACCGAAGTTCATCGTTTCTGGGGGCGCCGTTGGTCCACCTATAATACTTCTAACACCGTGGTCCCGGCCACGTACCACGAGGTGGTTGGACATTATAGGAAAGACCGCAAGAAGTATCCGGCACCCCACGTGCGCCTGGACAGTTAGCAGGCGGTGGACCTGAGGCGACCGCAGACGGGCACTTTTACCAACCCCTACCATCTGCACCGCCTGTGTTCCGCGCTGCACCCGTCGCCTGGCTGCCCGTGGTGCGAGCACGAACGGGCAGACATGGCGCCTGTACTCTGGGAATGCGCAAGGCACGAGAGGCCACGATTAAGGACGATGCCAACTGAAGGACCCTCTGAAGTGGCGCGCCTTGCTGAGCGATGGCAAGCCGCCCTCCTCAGCGAGGTCCCCCCAAGACCAGGAGTGGGCCGTCCAGCGGGCCAGGGCTGTCGCCGAGGAACTCGGTAGATGTTCCTCGAACGGTGGATCCCTGGTAGCCTAGCCGCGGGCACAACCGTTGGGCAAATCAAGTTTATTCAACTCAACTTTAAACTCGCGGCGACTCGTGTTAAAGAGGCCATGACACGGTCACCCACCAATTTGCGGTTTTCAGCGAGAAATAGAAGTAGGGGGTATTTTGTGCTAGTACATATATGAAAAACAGACTGCAAAAAATATTTCATTGCAAAATGAGCGCTGGAAGTCGCTGGCTATAAACCCCGCCCACTGCCGGCGACCGCCATTTTGCCATGGCGTGTGTGACGTCATGTGCTTCACGGAGTGGTTCCGTCGTGTTCTACCTTAAGTTTAAGCCGCTGCAAATCGTTCAGTTTTCATTGCCGAACTGAAGAAAGCTGTAATAGCCCCATTGTACCCGCAGCTGACCACGAAACAAAATCGTTGGCCGGAATCCAGACGCTTGCAAAGCAAGCGGCTTATTACGTCACTCGCGAGTGCGCCAGTGTTGCCAGACTCTCGGGCCGCTTGCATGTTTATAAATATGCTCGTTATAAATTGAGTTCTCGACCAAGTGCGCTGAAAGTTCGCCAGCTTGTTTGAGAACACCCGAGGACCAACAAACATTACACATATTATGGGCGAAAATTGGGTGTCATGGCCCCTCTAAAAGAGTCATCAGGGAATACGTCTACTTACATACAGACACACTTCTGAAGAAAGACTCCAGTTTTAATGCATCGTTTTCTATGTTTTATGTTTTCGTATTTGTTCTCGTCAATTTTCTTTTAAAACTATCATTTAGCTTCAGCGAGTGTTGCAAGGCGACGTGTGTGCACCTGCGCTGTAAAGTACCTTGTTCGCCTTCATCTAAAAATGGTCACTGTGGTCTCTCTGTTTAGTGCCTTCGAATGACAATGGAACGCAGCTCGAAATGTTTTCGTTCAACACTTTCAGTTGTCCTTTTATACATGTGGACTCCGCTTGTATGATTGTATTAATCTTGCACACGTATTTGCGTACCTGTATCGCAGTGAACATTGTGTGTAAACTATTGTACGGTCATCTTGTGTTACACATATATTTTTGCTGTCTCAAACCCATGTAACCGCCATTGTTGGTTCAGTGATGTCTGTCTAGAAAGGGGTGTCCAAAAAAGGCAGAAGTTCAGAAGAAGATGGGAGCATGAAGACTTGGGGTTATAGAGCTATGTGTTGTTATATACGGAATACACTGTGGGCAGAACTAGAAATGTGTGCGTACGGACGCTTTATTGCGATGTGAACTTATGCAAGCAAACTGTGCATTACCATGTTATCTTAACCTGTTTCAGTGTGCTATATCTCTTTTTTATCTGCTCAATTGTTTATTTTGGGTTACATTTTTTTCCTTCTTTTTTTTCACTGCAGAATTAGATATATGGAGTAGCCGAGGTAATATGAACCTCAACCTCTCCACAGCAAGAAAGGTACAACAGAACAGAACAGATGATAAATTTGTAAACACGTTGTGCCGCTGGAGCCGACGTTCGGACAAGCTGACTTTTCCTCAAGGCTGTAACTATACTTAACCGATACGAGAGTGCAATAGTCTCCAAGCAAGACCATCAGGACTCTTTTTTTCTCATTTTAATTTACGCGTCGGGCAGTGGCTTCGTACTTACAAAGGGCCACCCAGAGAGTCGGGTCAACGGGAGATGAGTTTTCTGAGCTCGACGACCAACTTTACACGATTCATTATCGCAGTGTTTGTATACCGCAGTTGCAGTCCTGAAGAAGTTCAAGTCTGCTGCTTGTCGAAACGTCGGCTTCAGCTATTCCTCCTGTTCGCGAGTTTTTAATCTCGTAGAAAGGGGGGTGTGTCACTCGGTCGGGCATTCGTGCCTTTTACAAATGTGTATACATTTGTCAAAAGGTTTAGGCTCTTTCGCTGGCCCGTATATGTTGCACTTCTGATCGACAACTCCGGCACCTCAACCGACGAGATAGTGCAATAGCATCCCAAGCAGCCATTAGGACTTTTTCCCTTCTTTTTAATTTACGCGTGGGATATGTAAGTATGTACCAAGAACCGTTCAGATAGATAGCCTGGTTAACGGGAGATGAGTTTTCTGAACCCGACGACCAACTTCATTCGATGCATTGTCGCGGAGCTCGTGGTCCTTATTGCCGGTTTCAAAGGCTGAAACGGCATTGACAAAGACACGAAGAAGGCTATCGTGGCCGGCTGTCAGGAACAGATGTCCGGACTGTCAATCAGCAGGTCACGTGGTGCGCTGGAAGTTGTAGTCGGCAGGGAACAGTACGTGTAAAAAAGAAAAAAAGAAAAAAAAACCCAGCAAATTCAGAAATGTCTATATACTGCACAGACCAGATGGAGAAACGTATTGCAGCGCTGTCTGGTGATTGCATTTGGCGCGTTTCCCTTCTCTTGCTGACCATTCCGTTGCTTTATACTAAACCATCGGTTATCTTCTTCGCGTGACTGCGCGACATACCCATCTCTGTTCTTCTTCTCCTCATTTATAGTACACACGCCTGTCTGCTCTCTGATCCGCAGCGCTATCTTCCTGTCTCTTCACGTTAAGCCCCAACCACACGTACGCGTTACAGCGCGTCAGCGTGTGGCGTGCCCTCTCCCTGTGCGCGCCCTTTGACTATGGAGGGAGAGGGCGCGCAGCTTCGCGTAGCCACGCGCCTTCTCTCTCCACAGGGAGAGGCCGCGGCGTCGAGTCTACACGCCAAGCGCTCAGGCGTTGTAACGCGTACGTGTGGTTAGGGCTTCAGGTCCGTCACGTCTTGTTTCGTCGCTCGGTGCGGGGTTTTTCTTCATGACGCTCTCGTCACTCCTGAAGTCTTTATTTAGTCTCTTATACTGGCAATGATAAAATGCAGCGAGTAATTTTTTTTATAATGACTGTAAGCTGCTTATTGAATTTGGCAAACACAATTTGACTCATTTTTGTTCGTCTAGGAATTTTTGCTTTCGATCCGAGCCCTCTTCCAACTTCATGGCTTGAATAAGGTGTATCAGGGGCGTAGCCAGAAATTTTTTTCGGAGAGGGGGGGTCAACCATACTTTATGTATGTTCGTGCGTGCGTTTGTATGTGTGCGTGTATATATACGCAAGCAAAATTGAAAACTTTCGGGGGGGTTTGAACCCCCCCTCAACCCCCGCCCCCCGTTGGCTACGCCACTGAGGTGTAACATACTCACCTCAGCAGTCGCGAAGTGTAGTCTACCGTAAGGGCCGGGACAGTGAAGATAGCAGCGGGAGGGGAGTGAGGGTGAACAAACTATCAGCAAGCGCTGTCATTTGATGAAAGAAGGCCTTCCCCGTATCTCATGTGGGTCATTTCTGAAGAGGATTTGATATCAGGATTCGAGAAACATATCTTGTCTTTATAGCATGATTGAAATCGGGACGCCAATTCTGCAATGCTGAGTTTTTCTACGGACCGCATCGGGTGCCCCACGAAAAAAATGTTTGACCTGAGTCACCCCTGTGTAGCTCATGAAAATACTTAGGAAAATAAAAATATATATGAGAAAAAGACATGTACGGGCCGCGGGCCGCTGGCGAAAGGTCCGCGGGACGCATGTTGGAGCCCCCCTGGCTTAGATACATATAATGCTTAAACGAAGCAGTCGAAGGTGCGTGAGCCCGGATCATGAAAATTTCGTGTTGCCAGCAATACACCGAAAGGCCGAGTAAACAACTGTTTGAGTTACGGCACGGTGAACATGCTAACGAGCAGGTGAACGCGAGCGTAGAACTATTTAGCACCGATACTACGCCGAAATATGAATTTGTGCCGGACCTGTCGGTGTGTAGGCAAAGGAGATTCTGTGCATGGATTAATGAGCGCTTTGCGTGGCATTTATGCGAGGCCCGCGAAGCACCGGTAAAGTGGATGTGCTCTGAATACCGAGCTGTGGAATAGCCCTGAGCGTTCGCCTCGGGGCACGTACGCGTATTCATTCGTGCTGGCGCTCGCGTATGGGTAAATACGGAAGTGTGTCGTGGCCGGCGCAAATTGGAATTCGATCCGCGGTTTTCTACGCCTGGACAGTGAAGGAGAGCTCGTTGTTTTTCTGCGCTACAAGCGCTCGCTCGCAAACAGAGTTCATTCCTCTGATGTATGTATGTATGTATGTATGTATGTATGTATGTATGTATGTATGTATGTATGTATGTATGTATGTATGTATGTATGTATGTATGTATGTATGTATGTATGTATGTATGTATGTATGTATGTATGTATGTATGTATGTATGTATGTATGTATGTATGTACGTATGTATGTATGTATGTATGTATGTATGTATGTATGTATGTATGTATGTATGTATGTATGTATGTATGTATGTATGTATGTATACATGTATGTATGTATGTATGTATGTATGTATGTATGTATGTATGTATGTATGTATGTATGTATGTATGTATGTATGTATGTATGTACGTATGTATGTATGTATGTATGTATGTATGTATGTATGTATGTATGTATGTATATATATATGTATGTATGTATGTATGTATGTATGTATGTATGTATGTATGTATGTATGTATGTATGCACTTATATATGTACGCACTGGCTTGAAGATGGGAACACACAGCGCAGACACATGTACAAAGGAAGAAAAAAAATGCCCCCCACCTCCCCGAAGGCAATCGTGAGGAAATGAGAATGGATTTCGCGCGCGCTTCACTCCATTTATATATGGTGGTTGTGGTTCGAAGAAGGAAAAGGCGCCTAATTTCTGCAGCCCGGTCGGGAGTACGGCGCAGCGCCTGGTTTTTTTTCTTTTTTTATTATATATATATATATATATATATATATATATTGTCACGTGGTCGTGACGTCGACGAAGGCAACAGTCGGCGTTAAAAGAAAGGAACTCTTTATTAGGCCGAACTTGTGGCCAAGAAACTGAAAGTCAGGCTACAGCAATGCACACTGGCACTGAAAGCGGCGAACAGAGCGTCGGCCGTTGATAATCTGAACATCGTTGGAGCGCGCCGGCTTTTATGCATCATGCGTCGAACATTCTAGCCTTATCACTGGTCATCGCGCACGCTCTGGAATAATCTCGAGTGGTCGCGTCTTGCGCTCAATCTTAACAAAACGATCTACAATAATCGCGAAGGTTGTAGAACAATAAAGCGCGGTTTGAGTTGAGCTTTGGTGACGGTCTTTGTGGGCGAAAACCGAATACAACAAAAGTGAAAATAAGAATAGCGCGTGGCAATGCCCCCCTCTGAAAAAAGCATCGTCCCGATGCTTAAAAAAGAACACAGGGGAAAATGCATGCAACAATAAATAAATCAAGAAAGCACAATAAACAATAAGCACAAGCTAGAAAGTCCAATGAAAAAAAGTAGAGTCCTCAGGTTCACTAACGCGCGTAAAACGGCTTGAGGCGCACAACATGGACGACTTCAGGTCGCGCACGGCGCCGTTGAGAGTTCGTAATGCCGTCGGGGACAACCTCGTAGTCGAGTGTGCCGAGACGTCCAAGTACCCTGTACGGTCCGAAGTAGCGTCGCAGAAGTTTTTCACTTAGTCCGCGTCGGCGTATCGGCGTCCACACCCAAACACGATCGCCGGGCTGGTATTCCACGAAGCGTCGTCGAAGATTGTAGCGGCGGCTGTCAGTCGTCTGCTGATTCTTGATCCGCAGGCGGGCGAGCTGTCGTGCTTCTTCGGCGCGCTGTAGGTAGGTGGTCACGTCGATGTTTTCTTCGTCCGTCACATTTGGTAACATGGCGTCGAGTGTCGTTGCCGGGCTCCGTGCGTAGACCAACTTGTATGGCGTCATCTGCGTCGTTTCTTGCACGGCCGTGTTGTATGCGAAGGTCACGTACGGAAGGATGGCGTCCCACGTCTTGTGTTCGACGTCGACGTACATGGCCAGCATGTCGGCGATGGTCTTATTTAGACGCTCGGTCAGGCCGTTGGTCTGTGGGTGGTACGCGGTGGTTCGGCGGTGGCTTGTGTGGCTGTATGCCAAGATCGCCTGGGTTAGGTCAGCCGTAAACGCCGTACCTCTGTCGGTGATGAGAACCTCTGGGGCGCCGTGTCGAAGGACGATGTTCTCAACGAAGAACTTGGCTACCTCGGCGGCACTGCCTTTGGGCAGGGCTTTTGTTTCGGCGTAGCGGGTGAGGTAGTCGGTGGCTACGACGATCCATTTATTTCCGCAAGTCGACGTTGGGAACGGCCCCAGGAGGTCCATCCCGATCTGCTGGAACGGTCGTTGAGGAGGCTGGATCGGCTGAAGGAAGCCTGCTGGTCTTGTGGGCGGTGTCTTCCGTCGCTGACAGTCTCGGCACGTCCTTACGTAGCGAGCGACGTCGGCGGCAAGGCGCGGCCAGTAGAACTTTTCCTGTACTCTGGCGAGCGTGCGGGAAAGTCCGAGGTGTCCAGCCGTCGGGTCGTCGTGTAGAGCCTGCAGGATTTCTGGTCGCAATGCTGAAGGCACGACGAGGAGGTAGTTTGCTCGAAGTGGCGAGAAATTCTTCTTTATGAGAACGCCGTTTCGCAAGAAAAACGACGCGAGTCCTCGCTTGAATGCCTTTGGAGCAATGGCGGTCTTGCCTTCGAGGTACTCCACGAGGCCTCTGAGTTCCAGGTCGGCTCGCTGTCGTTCGGCGAAATCATCGGCACTTATGGTTCCCAAGAAGAAGTCGTCCTCCTGGTCATCCTGCGGCGGCGGGTCAACGGGGGCGCGAGACAAGCAGTCGGCGTCAGAGTGTTTTCGTCCGGACTTGTAAACGACGGTAACGTCGAATTCTTGAAGTCTCAGACTCCATCTTGCGAGACGACCTGAAGGGTCCTTCAGGTTAGCTAGCCAACACAAGGCGTGGTGGTCGCTCACAACTTTGAAGGGCCTGCCGTAGAGGTAGGGGCGAAACTTTGACGTTGCCCAGATGATGGCAAGGCACTCCTTTTCTGTTGTGGAATAGTTGGCTTCTGCCTTGGATAGCGACCGGCTAGCATAACTGATAACCCTTTCCACGCCGGCAGTTCTCTGGACAAGAACGGCGCCGAGTCCTACGCTGCTTGCGTCGGTGTGGATTTCCGTGTCGGCGTGTTCGTCGAAATGCGCAAGTATTGGAGGCGTCTGCAGGCGTCGTTTCAATTCTTGAAATGCTTCAACTTGCGCCGCTCCCCACTTGAATTCCACGTCGTTTTTCGTGAGCTGAGTTAGTGGCTCGGCGATGCGCGAAAATCCCTTGACGAAGCGTCGATAATAGGCGCACAAGCCGAGAAATCGGCGTACGGCTTTCTTGTCGGTGGGCGGCGGGAAGGCAGCAATGGCAGCTGTTTTCCGTGGGTCGGGGCGAACTCCAGACTTGTTGATGACGTGACCCAAGAACAGAAGTTCCTCGTATGCGAAGCGGCACTTTTCTGGCTTCAGGGTGAGTCCGGATGCCTTGATTGCTTGAAGTACAGCCTGAAGGCGCCGGAGATGCTCGTCGAAGTTTGATGAAAATACAACGACGTCGTCCAAGTAAACAAGGCAGGTCTGCCACTTTAAGCCGGCGAGTACAGAGTCCATAACACGTTGGAACGTCGCAGGTGCCGAGCAAAGACCGAAGGGCATGACCTTGAACTCGAAGAGGCCGTCTGGTGTGATAAAGGCAGTCTTCTCTCGGTCTCTCTCGTCGACCTCTATTTGCCAATAGCCTGTCTTGAGGTCCATCGACGAAAAGTACTGCGCGCTGTGGAGTCGATCCAGGGTGTCGTCTATACGTGGGAGAGGATACACGTCCTTCTTCGTGATCTTGTTCAGGTGGCGATAATCGACGCAGAAACGCAGGGTTCCGTCCTTCTTCTTCACTAACACCACGGGTGACGCCCAAGGACTCTTGGAAGGCTGGATGATGTTGTCGCGTAGCATTTCGTCGACTTGTTGCTTTACGGCCTCGCGTTCTCGCGTTGAAACTCGGTACGGGCTCTGGCGGAGTGGTCTCGCATTTTCCTCTGTTATGATGCGGTGTTTCGCGATTGGGGTCTGTCGAATTCTTGACGACGACGAGAAGCAGTCCTTGAATTGCAAGAGCAGACTTTTGAGCTGGTCTTGCTTGTGCTTCGGGAGACTCGGGTTGACGTCGAAATCTATTCCGGGACCTCGATTCGTCGAAGGAGGCTCGGTAGCATCGGATAGGGCGAAAGCATTGCTGGCGTCCACGAACTTCTCGATGTAGGCGACCGTCGTACCAATGTTAAGGTGCCTATATTCGTGGCTGAAGTTTGTCAGCAGTACCTTTGCTTTGCCATCACGCAACTCGGCGATGCCTCTTGCGACGCAAATCTGGCGGTTCAGGAGCAGGTGCTGATCACCCTCGATGACGCCTTCGAAGTCTGCGGGTTCTTCGGTACCGACGGAAATGATGACGCTGGAGAAAGGCGGAACGGTGACCTGCTCTTCTATCAGATTTAAAGCATGGGTCGCTGGCGTCGTGTGGGGCGGCAGTGCGTTTTCTGAGGATAGGGTTATTGATTCAGACCTCAGGTCGATCACGGCGCCATGTTGACTTAGGAAGTCCATCCCAGTATCACATCCCTGGAGCACTGTTGCAGGATTACAAAGCTCGCAGGGTAAGTCCGATTATTGATAGTGACTCTTGCTGTACAGACTCCGATTGGCGTTATCAGGTGACCTCCAGCTGTCCGGATTTGGGGTCCACTCCAAGCGGTCTTTACTTTCTTCAGCTTGGCGGCGAATGGCCCACTGACGACGGAATAGTCGGCACCAGTGTCGACGAGAGCGGTGACGTTGTGGCCGTCGATGAGAACGTCGAGGTCGCTAGTCCGTCGCCTTGCGTTGCGGTTAGCTCGCGGCGTCGGATCACGGCTGCGTCGATTTGTTGCGCTGCTTCCATCATGTTGAGTCGTCAGGTCTAGCTCGGTTCGCGAGGTTTCGTCGGCAGTGCTCTGTCTGCTTCGCGTCGTGTTCAGCAGGTTTCGTCGCGTCGTCGTCGTCGTCGTCGTCGTCGTCGTCGGCGTCGGCGGAGGATCTTCGGTAGTTCGACGTACAGCAACCGCACCTCCATCGGTTGCTGCCCTTAGTTTTCCGGGTAAGGGCTAGGTGACCGGCCCCGGTTAGGGCCAGTGTACTGCCGGCGGTGCGGTGACATGTAGCGGCCGGGCGATGGTGAGCGGGAAGGTCGTCGGGGCGTCCACTGAGCACCTGCGAGGTAGTCGGCGATGTCTTGCGGTCGTTCACCCCGCTGTGGACGAGGCGCGTCGACGGCGAAACCGCGTAGGCCCATCTGTCGGTACTGGCAGCGGCGGTATGTGTGACCAGCTTCTCCGCAATGGTAGCAGAGTGGGCGGTGGTCGGGGGGGCGCGCCAAACGTCGGTCTTCCTCGGGGTGTAGCGCTGTCCAACAGGTGGGCGGTATGGTGTCGGTGGCGGCGGCGGTGCCTGTCGTCGGAACTGCGGCGGTGCGGCGCCTTCGCGTGGGCGCGGAGGGGGAGCGTTGCGGCGGGCTGCAGCGGCGTAGCTCATAGCTTCCGGCTGAGGCTGTGGTGCTTCGGTAATTCCAAGTGAGTGCCGAACTTCATCGCGGACAATGTCGGCGATCGAATCCACTTGGGGCTGCGGCGAAGGTAACAGCTTGCGCAGCTCCTCCCGCACGATCACTCGGATGGTGTCGCGCAGGTCGTCGGCATGCAGCGCTTGAACCTCCCCGTAGGTCATCGAAGGAATGCGGCGGTTGTACTGGCTGGTACGCAATTCAAGCGCCTTTTCAATTGTCGTTGCCTCGGTGGCGAATTCGGCGACCGTCTTGGGCGGGTTGCGGACAAGTCCTGCGAAGAGTTCTTGTTTCACACCCCGCATAAGCAGGCGGACTTTTTTGTCTTCGGGCATGTCAGCGTCGGCCTGGCGGAAAAGTCGCGTCATCTCTTCCGTGAAGATGTTGACGTTTTCGTTGGGTAGCTGCACCCGGGTCTCGAGCAATGAAGCCGCCCTTTCCTTTCGGATGACGCTTGTGAACGTGTCCAGGAACGCGCTGCGGAAGAGGTCCCAGGTTTGGAGCGAGGATTCCCGATTCTCGAACCAGGTCCGTGCCGCGTCTTCCAGGTAGAAGTAGGCATGGCGCAGCTTGTCTTCGGCATTCCAGTGGTTGAAGGCGGCGACACGTTCGTATATTTCCAGCCAAGTTTCCGGGTCTTCCCGCGATGAACCACGGAAAGTTGGTGGTTCCCTGGGTTGCTGGAGCACGATTAATGCAGGCGGCACAGGGGTGGTCATGGTCTCTGCAGTAGCGGTCGTAGCCTTGGTCTTCCGAATCTGATCGGGTAGAGGCCCGTGCTCTGGAGGTAGCCCTCGTCGCCTGCGGCTAGCTCGCTGATCGAGGTTGGCGCCGATGTCTTCTTCCCGATGTGGGCTTGGCTCACGGCTGGAGGGGGGCGTTCGGTACATGGACCAGGAAGCACCTCCACCAGATGTCACGTGGTCGTGACGTCGACGAAGGCAACAGTCGGCGTTAAAAGAAAGGAACTCTTTATTAGGCCGAACTTGTGGCCAAGAAACTGAAAGTCAGGCTACAGCAATGCACACTGGCACTGAAAGCGGCGAACAGAGCGTCGGCCGTTGATAATCTGAACATCGTTGGAGCGCGCCGGCTTTTATGCATCATGCGTCGAACATTCTAGCCTTATCACTGGTCATCGCGCACGCTCTGGAATAATCTCGAGTGGTCGCGTCTTGCGCTCAATCTTAACAAAACGATCTACAATAATCGCGAAGGTTGTAGAACAATAAAGCGCGGTTTGAGTTGAGCTTTGGTGACGGTCTTTGCGGGCGAAAACCGAATACAACAAAAGTGAAAATAAGAATAGCGCGTGGCAATATATATATATATATATATATATATATATATATATATATATATATATATATATATATATATATATATATATATATATATATATATATATATATATATATATATATATAAATAAATAAAGGAAGGAATTGTAAACTTAAGGGCTCGTTTGCTTTGTTAAACATAGTATTAATGAGAACTAACAGACAAAGATGCCAAGGAAAGTATAGGGGAAGCCATTAGAAGTAATTGTAATGTAAAATGGGAAGAAATGAAAGTGGACGAAAAGATAACTTGCCACCGGCAGGATCCGAACCTGCGACCTTCGAATAACGCGTCCGATGCTCTACCACTGAGCTACGGTGGCGGTCATCTCCCCGTCCACTTTATGGGGTATATATGTGTACTTAAACGTGGGAGCGTCAGTCAGCGTCGCCTGTTGCCATTACGGCGAGTGTGGAACACTCTTTTTTGCCTGTAGGCGTCACGTAGTACGTGATCTTATTACGAGAGGGCAGCTGACTAGTAATCCCTCGCATACCACCTGAAGGCATCAAGTCTGCCAGAACGAGACCCTCGTTATGAATGAAGGAAGGAATTGTAAACTTAAGGGCTCGTTTGCTTTGTTAAACATAGTATTAATGAGAACTAACAGCATCGGACGCGTTATTCGAAGGTCGCAGGTTCGGATCCTGCCGGTGGCAAGTTATCTTTTCGTCCACTTTCATTTCTTCACATTTTACATTACAATTACTTCTAATGGCTTCCCCTATACTTTCCTTGGCATCTTTGTCTGTTAGTTCTCATTAATACTATATATATATATATATATATATATATATATATATATATATATGTGTGTGTGTGCGAGCGAGCGGACGGGAGAGTGGGGCGCAGGGAGGAGAGAGAGCGAATGGCGAGAGAAGGAGCGGCGAAGCACTGCACCTACCCTCTCCTACACTCTCTCCACACACGCAAGAGCTCCGCCGAGCTCCCGCCATGCGGGCGCCCTCACACACCAGAGCGCGCTCCTCCTCTCCACTCACTCTCCGCTACTCCGCCCGCACCACCTTCTCCGGTTGCTAGGGGCGAGGATAAGCGCGCGCGCCCGCAGCTGTTGCTATGGGAGAGGGAGTGAGAGCGGAGAGATGCGGACACCGACGCCTGACATAGCCCGACTAAGAAATGCATTCGCATTTAAAAGAAATAACTGTATTAATTTCTGGGACTTTACGTGCCAGAACCACGGCATGATTGTGAGGCACGCCTTAGTGGAGGGCTCCGGAAATTTCGGCCATCTCGTGTTCGATAACGGGCACTGACGACATCGCTCAGTACACGGGCCTCTGGTGTTTCAACGCCATCTAAACACGACCGCCGCGGCCGGCATCGAACCCGCGTCCTTCGTATCGGCAGCCGATCACCGTTACGGAATACCACAGCGGACAAGAAATGAACAAGGGAAGGTTCTTCCGTGCACTGTATGCGTTGACTTTATACCCGTGTCACACGGGCGCGCAAAAAGTCTTTTACGTAAGCGGTCTTTTACGAAGTTGAAATACTTTTAACGAAGAGGCGTTTCGGCGCAGACACAGGGCACCGACGATCTCCTTTTAGTGTTTTCTTTCGAAGACGCTACCGAAAGCGTGGCGCTAGCAGTTAAAAGAGAAGCAATGAAAATAAAACAATGTATCTCGATATACAAATTAAAGACTTGTTGCGTTGCTCGTTTCTTCAAATAAATTTAAGAATAAGAGATGAAGAATCCCCAATGTGAAGGTTTGTTGCACTAGTTGAGAAAACGTTCGCCAAAATAGCGACGTGTCACCACGTGATATTCCCGATGCGTTCTATATAGCTGCTCACGAGAGTAGAAAAATTACACCATCTCCCACTAAAGGGAACCACTAGGGGATGCGAAGCAGCATTGGGGGGTGCACACCAAGTTTCCATTTACGTTCACTCGGCCGTCGAAGCCAAGCGTCGGCGTCGAGCTACCGCTTCCGCTACAGAGAGAGAACGCGAGTCTGCGGCGAGGGTAGCGAGGCTTCGAGACAACTGCAGCGACCGGGAACCGACGGAGCGACCACACGATTCAAGCGAGACTTCCTCGACCGAGCGCACGCGGTTACATGAAATGGCGGAGGGAGAGGAGGGAGTTGGTTTACAGGCTGCAGCGTGGGGGGAGGAGAGGAGAGAAGGCGACCGAACGCCTGCGTAAACGCCCGCGTAAAGGAGGAGAGTGCGCGGCTGCAGCGGCTGCAGCGCGGGGGAGGAGGAGAGAAGGCGACCGAACACCTGCGTAAAGGAGGAGAGTTGGAGAAAGAGTAGGCGCATGCGCAGTAAGGGTGGTCAGGCCGCACACCACCACCACCGGATTGAACTCCGCCACAAGCTGCGATCGCATCTAAAAGGAAATGACCATTAAAAGGGTTCATTACACCTTCTGCGGGATATGAAATTTGTTTTTACGAAGAGTCTTATTACAGAAAAATAAGCATTCGCTCTTTTTTTTTTTTCCCACCAGTTGGAAATTGCTGGCACACACTGGTTTCGAGGTTACTCATTCGGAGCCGTAAAAGAGATCGACGAACTCGGTTTACGAAAAAGACTGCTTCTGTAAAGGAATTCGCTCTCAGCCGTGTGTCTGCTGTGAGGATCTCCTTTTCGGAAGAAGTCTGTCTGCTTAAAAGACTTCTAAGTGCCCGTGTGACAGGGGTATTCTTTATGAACAACGTTGTTAATGACCCCGTTAACTCGAAAACAGGCTCTCGCGCGTGTTCAACGGTATCAGCGTGCGGCAGTTGGATGTCTTCTTTTGTAGAGTCTTCACAGGCTTCGTAATGAAGCAAAAAAAAATAATAATAAAATGCGTGTCTGAACCGGCGGCACGCTTTTTTCGGTTGAATGACGATTGGAGTAATACATTGGTCATTAGTGAGTATTCATTGCGTACCGCTCTCTCGTTTGGTGAAGGTAGATTGGAATAACCAATGTGAAAATGCGCCGATTGCGCTCGCGTACTCGTGTCGGCGTCGGCATTTCACCTACACACTTATTCGCAAATCCCTTTCAGTGGTCTGCCGCATTTCGAGCGGATCTGTGCGGGCTCTATTCGGCGATTGCCACGGGTTGATTAAAATGTCCACGTCATGAGGAAACCTTTGCAGGAACCATCACACCATTTGCGTGCAGTGAATGCAACGATGGCTACAACTATAGCCGGTTACAACCTCAGCATAAAAAATTGAAGGACACTTTGTACATTCCAAAGTGTGTTTGGCGAAAGCGTGTGGCCATTCCACTGACTCTCACTGGGATAACACACAAACCGAATGTGTGCGTGTTTTCTTTTTTAATTTTTTACTGCGAATTGCAGCGAGACGTGAGACTAATCTTCCTCCGTTCGCATGCGTTAATATTTTCTCACGCTTTGCGCATCGCGCAAACGCCATCCGCGTTCCAGCGCTTAAATTGACGGACCCTTTGTAAATTCGAAAGTGTATTCCGTGGACGCATGTGTCCATTGAGACGGCGTCGGTCAGAATGATTGCAAGGGCTGGGCACAGCGACGCTACGCAAGCAAAGTGCGAGCGCTGTAGAGTCCGACGCGACCGACGTCCGTTTGCGCACCCCGGCGGCCACCTGATTCCGTGCCAGAGCTCGGACGGACAGACGGACGGGCAGACGGACGGACGGACGGCGGACGGACAGACGGACAAACGGACGGAGAGACGGACGGACAGACGGACGGACGGACAGATGAACGGACGGACAGACGGACGGACGGATGGACGGGCAGACGGACGGACGGACGGACGGACGGACGGACGGACGGACGGACGGACAAACGGATGGACGGACAGATGAACGGACGGACAGACGGATGGACAAACTGACGGACGGACGGACAGACAAACGGACGGATGGACAGATGAACGGACGGACGGACACCGGACGGACACCGGACGGACACCGGACGGGAGTGAGCATGAGACATTAAAGGCTTTCGCCTTAAAATGCAAGCACCGCCCTCGGAACTGCGGCGCGCCTGTCATTCGCCTGTGCAAGAGAGTCGTGCGAGGTGGTTTAGGTTGTAGCAATGAGCACCTTTTCGCTGCTAATGGAAATACTACGCATGTTAACAATTAAAAGTTCGTCATCCCTGCTGAAACATATTTCGTTTCCCTGAGCAGCAATGTCGGAATGTTTCTTTGAAATTCGCCAGGAAATTCAAGTTTTCGTCCGAAAACCAGTGACACGAACATGTTTCTATAGACCAATTCCATGTTTGTAAACAGGGGTAGGCGCCGTCGACATACTGAGACGCTTGTAGCGGCGTCGCTGCGCGTAGGTTCCGCCAAGCCCAATGCTCGCCACCGACCACCGCCCTGTATGATCACGTGAGAACTGGCACAGCAGCTGCAACGCTGCCTCCGAGCACAGCGCGTCGGGGAGCCTCCCGCGCGAACACTGTGGGAGGCTCTACACCAAATTATACGCAAGAGTTGGGCCAAATTACGTCAGATTTAATCCCCTTGGGCCTATTACAGGTCGTAAAACATGAGGGCCTACTCTTGCAGGCTACGTAGATCGAGGAGCGCTGTACAAGGACGATTATTCGCGCTGTTTTGAACAGTCCTGCGGATTCAAATAGTCTGCATGTTTGTTTCTGACGCTCCCCTTTGCCCTTCTCATGCTGAAATTATAAACACTAGGATGCAAACATCGCTTTAACGCGATCGCGTTAAAGAGCTCGTTTTGAAAATAAATTCCATTTTCAGTGTTGTTGGTTGTGAGCGATAAATCACCGTTTGTCCGTGACCGAAAAATCAGTAAAGACACAAATAAAGCTTATAATGAAAATCTTCGGTTCGAGAAAGAATCGAACCAAGGCCTTCGGCTTGGCAGGAAGGTGTTCTACCTCAGAGCAACGCCATTGCTTGAAACTGCTTCGGGAAAAAAAAAGCAACACATTATATGAATGACCTCCTTAACGCATATGATATTGCACTGCAGAAGCGTATAGAATCACGCCAGGCGTCAAAACATGAATCGCGCAACGAGTGGGTGTTTTAGAGGTCCACCCATTACAAAGCGCTCAGACATATTTAATCATCACCGTCAGCTAGGAGGAGGAAGAAGGGGAAAGAAAGCAGGAAGGTCTACCAGACGCACGTCCGGTCATCACCATCAGCAAAAGCATCAACAAAGCGAGCTGCTGCGTAGGTTCGCGTGTTGCCTTACTGACGCGTAGTGGGCCCTTCGCTAATTTGCGAGAGGAAGAGTTATGGCGTGGTGGGCACTTAACAACTGTACTTGCAGTAGACATTCTAGGATAGTTTGAAACGGCCAATGTTACGCGCACAATCGTTCGTTTCCTTACGGCACGTGTGAGTCACGCACCGAGAACAGAAGCGAGGCTAGCATTTGAGAAGTCGATGCGCACGGGGCTCGATTGCGCTATCGCGTTCCACTCTTGAAGGCGAAGCTCAAGCGTTCTCCAAGTTTTTACATTAGTTGTTAGGACGGCTTTGCAATATTGAAAACTATTTGATTCGACTCGCTTCTGCCTCTCTTTTGATTCGCATTCAATTCGGTCTCAAAGATCACCATTCCCACTGCTCTACATTTCACACTGTATGTTTTATGCGTGTACACCATACTCGCTGCTGCACTCGAACAGGGGCCAGGACACCATAAATTAGGTGTAGCAAAGCTTTGTTTTAGATGCGAAGCACCTTATGAACGAGGCCTGTCCCCCCCCTTCGCACCATTGGCCACCGTAGCCACGCTAGTGCGATGACGATGACACTGCCATCACGGCACAGCACATGCAAGGTAACCATTATACGCCATGACGATGACGATGATGAAGATGAAGAATAAGCGCGTTCCAGACCACACATTCTCTTTCTGCCATCACGGCACAGCACATGGAATGTACCCACTATACGTCATAATGATGACGCTGATGACGATGAAGAATAAGCGCGTTCCAGACCACACATTCTCTTTCTGCCATCACGGCACAGCACATGGAATGTACCCACTATACGTCATAATGATGACGCTGATGACGATGAAGAATAAGCGCGTTCCAGACCACACATTCTCTTTCTGCCATCACGGCACAGCACATGGAATGTACCCACTATACGTCATAATGATGACGCTGATGACGATGAAGAATAAGCGCGTTCCAGACCACACATTCTCTTTCTGCCATCACGGCACAGCACATGGAATGTACCCACTATACGTCATAATGATGACGCTGATGACGATGAAGAATAAGCGCGTTCCAGACCACACATTCTCTTTCTGCCATCACGGCACAGCACATGGAATGTACCCACTATACGTCATAATGATGACGCTGATGACGATGAAGAATAAGCGCGTTCCAGACCACACATTCTCTTTCTGCCATCACGGCACAGCACATGGAATGTACCCACTATACGTCATAACGATGACGATGAAGAATAAGCGCGTTCCAGACCACACATTCTCTTTCTGCCATCACGGCACAGCACATGGAGTGTACCCACTATACGCCATAACGATGACGCTGATGACAATGAAGAATAAGCGCGTTCCAGACCACACATTCTCTTTCTGCCATGGATGAAAACGATCGTGAAAGCGTTCTCGCCCGCGAAAGGCAAAGCGGCAACGCCGACAACAAGCTGCTACCCCGAAGTTGAGGACGCGGGAAGCGACGGCTCAACGGTAAAAACACATTGTATATACTGTACACATGCGTTGTCACTCATTTACATGCGCGAGTGGGCAATCTCACTGGTGATTTACGGTAAGAACGATCCCCAGTGCTTCGCCCACTCGTCATGATTCACTTCGTGGAAATGCGAGATTTTTAGATGTGAAGCATCTTATGGCGAAGCTTAATCCGGTGGTGGTGGTGGTGGTGGTGGTGGTGGTGTGCCGCGTGCCCACCCTTACTGCGCATGCGCATACCCTTTCAAGAAAATAAAAATAAAAACCTCCTCTCCCCCCTCTCTCTCCTCCAGCCTTCCCTCCCCGCGGCAACCACACCCTCACTGCGCATGCGCTTCCCCTCCTCTCTCCCCTCTTGCGCTCCCCCCTCTCTCCTCTAGGCATCCCTGCCCGTGGCATCCACACTCCCACTGCGCATGCGCGTCCCCCCCCTCTCTCTCCTCTACGCTCCCCCCCTCTCCCCTCTAGCCATCCCTGCCCGCGGCGTCCACACTCCTACTGCGCATGCGCGTCCCCCCCCGCCCCTCTCCCTCCTCTCCTACGCTCCACCCCTCTCTCGCCTCGCGACGCAGACGCAGGCAGCGTCTGCTAGCGAGTTTCTTGGTTGAAAAAACCGACTGCTCGCGCTGCACAACCGTTCACTGACCATCCCATATATATGGCAGTGGATCTTGACCTCCAAGGTGGTGCCGGTGGGAGATTTCTCCTGTGCGTTGTTGAACAATAAAAATTCGCAGCGTGTGCGTTAACTAAAAGCGGACTGCGGGTCTCTGTGTCCAGTCGGAGTCTTCTGTCTCTCATTGCCCATTAGCAGAGATTGGCATGTTCCAGCAGGAAACACCTCTCCATCACTGCGTGCTTTGCGCCTCCCCAGGTTTCTCTCCTGCGCAACGCCGCGATGAGCGCCAGCGTCAACGCCGCCGCCAGTGTAAGCGTTGGCGCCCGCTGCTTCACATCTACACATGGTTCCCTTTAGCGGGAGATGATGTAATTTTTTGTCTAGAGACCCCACAACGTACTCGCCGGCCTGCCGCTTATGTGGCAGCTCCATCGCCAACTACCAACACATATTTTACTCCTGTCCGGCACACTTGCTCCCTGCCTCTTGGCACCTCAGAAGTCCGCAGCAGTGGGAGGCTGCTTTGTCCAGCACCAGGCCGGACCTCCAACTTCGGCTGGTGACTTGGGCGGAGGACGTCGCGGCTAGGCACTGCCTGGACGCCACAACCGGCAGCCTGAAGGCCGCCCACAACGCTGCTTTTTAATTTTTTAAATATTATTTTTACATTTTGGCCTTCACACGAATAAAGTTTTTCACCACCACGCTCCTCGTTTCTATAAGAAAACGGAATAAAATTGAAATTAAAAAAAAATTCTCACGCCACACGTCATGCCGAGAAAGCCGGTAACGCGGAAAAGACGCTCGCCTAATTGTTCTTCTCTCAGCAACGAACACAATGCCTGTGTAGGAAGAAAATTAACGTATACAATATCCGCCGTTTATACAATGCAATGCGTGATCCCCGGCCTGCGCACTGAGATTGGAATGGGCGTATATGGGCTTCCAGATTTACTCGGCAGTCGGGGGTCTTCTCTGCTAACTTGGGCGTCCTCGGTAAGACGAGCTGATCTTGAAGGAAGGAAAAAAAATAAAAACGAACGGGAAGCCCGCGTGGTGCCGCTGCTGTCGACTTCTCTGGTGTCGCCGTTCCGTTGCCCGGGCCCCCCTGCGGAGTCGTCGTTGTGGAAGCGACGCTACCGGACACCCTCATCCCGTAACGGGAGATTGGTGATTTAGGGATTGGCGCAGCCGGAGAACGTGATAATATAAAGCCACCGGGACAGTCAGTGGGCCGACAGTTATAAGCTTCGGGAACATGTGTTTTGCGGATCTTTAGAGATTGTGTATACTTACATCGAAGTTGTCTTAGTTTACCCCTGTGACGTCATCGTCTCGTAGCGTTAGAAGTAGGCGTCACGCAGGTCACGTGACCAGCTGGAGGGGAGTAGTTAATGAAGAAATAAAACAAAATTAGGATGACGGTGGCAATGATTAGGATAATGCTAAATGATGATTATGATGATGCTGCTTGCGAACCTGCGCGGCCGTGATAGTAATATTGGACGAGTTTTTGGGCGAGTGGCCGGGTGGAATGGGCCCCGGCCGCCCTAGAACGCTACCGTAGCGTGACAGCGTGACCGAAAATTAATATATCGTCGCGCGGAATCGACGCTATTTAACGTGAAGAACAAAGAAACAACAAATCAATCTTTAGTGAAAACTTTGCGAAAGTTCGGAGCAAAGTGCCTAACGAAAAGGGTGGCAGCTTCGCTGTGCGATGGTTTTCACGGTATGGAAGTGACTAGAATTTTTTTCATGTTTTTTTCTGTCTTGAGGCGGGGGGGGGGGGGGTCACATCGTATTGTACGTGCATGCGTAGGTGCGGAGGGTTTGCGATAAACAGCACCTTGGCTGTTTACTTTAAAATTATCACTGGCGTTCACGAACTCGTGGTGTTACGTGTAGGATCAGACAACAACAACAACAACAACAACAACAACAACAACAACAACAACAACAACAACAACAACAACAACAACTACTACTACTACTACTACTACTACTACTACTACTGCTACTACTACTACTACTACTACTACTACTACTACTACTACTACTACTACTGCTACTACTACTACTACTACTACTACTACTACCACCACCACTACCACTACTACTACTACTACTACTACTAAAACAACAACAACAACAACAACAACAACAATAATAATGTTGTACTATGTGTCTTTGTATAGCCTTGTTTGTGTTTGTTTTCTACTATGCGACGACAATCTGTTGTGCAAGAGCAGAGGAGTAGCCGGCGCCACGCATTGGCACCAACCTCTCCTTATATACATTTAATAAAAACAACAACAACAGCAACAACAACTACTACTACTACTACTACTACTACTACTACTACTACTACTACTACTACTACTACTACTACTACTACAACAACAACAACAACAACAACAACAACAACAACAACAACAACAAACCTTTTGTCACAGATTCGTGGGTTTCGGGACTGGAGCATCGCTAGGCGCCGGCAACAAGGCCGTCGGTCTTCTCTCGCGATGTCATCGTGTCCTTTTCTTCTTATCTCTTTCGACACCGCGCGTTTTTTCGCCACTCTGACATCCGACCACACGGTCGGGTGGCTCGATGTACGCGGATGCAGAAGGGTCCCACTGACAGGAACACGGCAACGGATTCGGACAAGAGGCGCTAACACCGCCACTGGCAGAACGATAACGCGAGGGAAACGCACAACTTGAACGGATCGTGCATGTATATAAAGAAAGGTACGCACCCGAAGGAGTTCTCTTAGCGTGTTCTCTTTTGCGAATGGGGCAAAGGGCGCGCGCTGAGGTTCCGACGTTCGGAGGCCATTGTGCGAGTTTCGCGCGCTGGAATCGATGCGACTGCCGAGCGCGCCACCCATACATTATTCTTGTCCCTGGAAGACCCATTAACGCTGCGGTATGGTTAACACTTGGGTGTCGTTTTTTATTTCTTTTTTTTTAACTTACTTCGGCCATCTTTCATGAAAGTCCATTCATTCCGCCCCACATTATGAAGTTGACAACCAGAACGGCGCTCCTGTTAATCTTCTTAAAGCAGCCTGCCTGACGGCAAAGCTTACCCCGTAGATTATCGGAAGGATACTGTATTTGACGGTGACGACATTCGGTTGGTGCTCCTTTTCAGGGAACGAATACTTTGAAGCTAGTATCGATCTCAGAATTTAAGGACGTAGGTGTCCCGAACATACGTTGACTTTAAAGTGTTCTAATCCATTGATTGAATGGGCAGATGGTTAAACCCCGATTCAGAACCGATAGAGCCCAGTTCAGTATAGAGTTTAGCATTAACCCATACAGGTGCGTGAATTTTATTCCTCGCAAATTTCGATGCTGGCGTCGTACGTGAGAAACCCGGGTTCTGGCGAGCGTACACAAGTGTGGCCCTCGGAGGTGCGCGAGTCACATCTGCATTTGTATGCGCTGTTTTCCAATGATTGATGCTCTCTAGATTCTGGGCTTGATGGCGACCAGCCGTTTCTGATACGGCAATCTGATCTTTTAACGAGGTGACTTGTGATTCACGCTGACTTATTTCGTCGTTGGCTGGATATGAATGCATGAGAGTCGTAGTTGGCTGTTGCAACTGGAGTGTGGCTATGCTAAGCTATGTGGATGAGCTAGGGGAACTCGCATGGAGGAATAAAACAGTTAGGAGGGAGCGTTACGCAATCAGAAAGCAATAAATAAATAAATAAATAAATAAATAAATAAATAAATAAAAAATTGGGGGACCCTTAAGCTTCGCCTTTAAGAGTTGAACGCGATAGCGATATCCCGTCCCTACTGCGTACTTCAATCACTTAATGCATACTATGTAATGGGTAGTATGCTTTAAACCAAGAGAAATTATGCGCGGTAAATGTGGGAAATGTTTTCGAACTTGCTATGCACCCACTACGTGGTTTTAAGGGAATACGCGCAGTAAGGTGTGTGCCGTTTGTAATGGGTGGCTGGCTTTAAACTATGGAATCGTTATGATAGTCACATATTCTGACGCCCGATGGCAATGTACGCTTGTACCACGCAATATTCCTGGGATATTACATGTTATATTGCGACGCCTATATACAGGACGCTTGCGTTTGCGAAGCATGGAAGTTATTTTCACTGCATTTCCAAGCAGAGGAAGTTATTTTAACAGTATTTCCAAGCAGAGGCATGGCTGTGTGGTAGAACACCTGCTTGCCACGCAGACGACCCGGGTTGGATCCTCACTCGAACCCGAAAATTTTTATTATTTATTTTATTTGCATCTTTCTCGATTTTTCGGTCACGGACAAAATGATGATTTTTCGGTCACGGACAAGATGGTGATTTTTCTCTCACAACCAACGACGCCGACGCCGACGCCGGAATTTCTGCGAAACGAGCTCTTTAACGCTATCACGTTAATAAAGAAACAAGAAAAAGTATTCGGTCCGAGTGGAAATTGAAGCCAGCGTTTCTGCATGGCAAGCAGGTGTTCTACCGCGGAGGCACGCACGTGCTCGATTTCGCTTCGGAAAAAAAAACCCTATTGAATGTTATGTAGTGAGAGGAGTGTCATTAACACATGTGATATTGTGTGGCAGAATTGTAGAATCACACCGGGGGTCTTAACATGGGAATTGTGCATCGAGTGACTGGTTTTAAGACCCATGAATTGTAAAGCACACAGGCATAATTAACTGTCATTATCAACAACAGCATAAAAAATTGGAAGAACCTAAAGCTTGGCCTTTAAGAGTTGAACGCTACAGCGAAATATGCACGCCCGCACACACGCACGCACGGGCACGCACGCACGCACGCACGAACGCACGCACGCACGCACGCACGCACGCACGCACGCACGCACGCGCGCACACACACACACACACGCACGCACGCACGCACGCACACACGCACACACACACACGCACACACACACACACACGCACACACGCACACACGCACGCACGCACGCATGCATGCATGCACCTGCCTCCGCCGTGACTCAACAGTGGGGAAGTAGCGCTGGCCCCCCGTTCTCCCACTCTTAATAGCGATGACCGCAAGCGCACA
>JALIZH010023502.1:0-72536 GCA_030522465.1 Rhipicephalus appendiculatus | reverse complement strand
CTTAAACACACAAACACACACACACACACACACACACACACACACACACACACACACACACTGCCAAGAAGATGCACAGAAACTGTTTTTATTCATATGCTAAACTTCTGCAGTTTTCTCGAGCGCTTTTGTACTGTCATGCCATGTACTGTACTGTCATGGATCGCTGTACTTGGTAGTCGCCCTTAAGTATTTCGCCTTGAAATCGAGCTCACACAGCTGAAATCCATCTAAGAAAGTGATTTATCTTGGGCTTTGGCGCTTACTGACTACGGTAGAAAACAGGAAAATCGTTGAGGTGTCTACAGTTATCCAAATTTGGCTGAAGAGCAGCAGTACATATTTCAAGGAATTAAATTAGGCGAAAGTGCTGGCGAGACGCGCATAATTATAATACCGCAAAAAGAAATGGTCAGAGCAGCGGTAAGAAATACTACGTATAGTACATAACAGATGCACGACGCCACGCACCAGCCCTCCTTCCCTTTTCACAACAAGGTAATCGGAGGTGTTACAATAAGCCCGCGGTGCTATGCGCCGATAGCGAAATGTTTACCGACCCTGATGGAAAAACGCCTGTTCTGAGAATATAGTGTCACGCGGGTATATTGCATCATTCTGGTGTGTTCGGGGTGCGAGCAGCACAGCGCAAAAACGCATTTCTCGCTCCGCTTCTGAAGTCGGTTGAGCTGAAGCCTGAAGATGCGTCTACTTCGTTTCGCCGTCGTTTTGCAGCCAAGCAGATCGTATCTCGGTAAACGCGCTCGTCAAAACCGCGAAATCTATGCAGTTCCTATCACTGTCTCTGGACGATACGTTATCGCGGGGGTGAGCGTCAGCGACGCTCAGATAAAGGTGTCTAATGTCAAGGCTTACGCTAACAAGTCAGAAGCGCTCACTACAGCATTTTACAGAAAGAACCGAACATGTTAGACGTGGTGCTTTTAAAACAAATCAAAAGCATACCTTCGAATCACGCAGAGAACGCATATCGATGTCATCTCGATGAACAGCACGCTCGCATTTCACTTTTTGGTCGTCCTTGGGGAATAACAACGCTTGTGCATTGTCAATAGCTGCGACAGTTGGGCCCGCAGCACTGTCCCATTGGAAGAGTTTGCAGGTGTACACTACGCGAACATGCAGTGAACGAAGCACATCATATCACCACGCAGCACTTCACAGACGCAAAAAAAACACGGTCTTCACGCAGTCGCCAAAGAAACACGAGCACACCACGACAGGCTTCATCAGGCTTAGCAATGTTGCTCTCTCGAACGGCGGGAGCATGCACACGCACGTCTATTCGGCAGGAGACGAGCGTGAAAACTGAGTGACGTCAGAGGCCATGCCTGGAGTAGTGAGCAGGCCTGAATTATTTTTCTAGGTGGCATTGGCAGAACTCAGGCGCGTCACTGAAGCGATGCTATGAAGTTGTTGGACGCTGTGATCGACCGCTGACTGAGACTCCGTTGGGGAGGCGGCGTGTCACGACCAGGAACCGGTGGTGCACCGCAGGACAGGAAACTGGAGCCGGTGCAGTGTTGGAGCCAGTGCCCTGGGACGTGCGCCAGCCGCTTAGAACCATAGCATCATGGATAACAGGCATCGGCAGGAGCCAGAATTGCACGTCGGCATGGCTGCTTCTTCCACCGTTCCTTGCCCTTCTCCCTCTCGCGCTGCTCCCCCCACTTCTTTTACAGCGAAAGCTGTTATGACATAGAGAAATCTATGGTTATGATATCACAATAAGGGCCGTTTTCGCGTCGTAGTTGTCCTCCGCCGCCGCCACCGGTGTCCATAACCAATATCGCTCGAAATAAGAAGAAAACTAAATAAATAAAAGATACCTTTGACAGAATGGGAATCGAACCCGGACCCTCTGCGTGGCAGCCCAGCACTCTACCACTGAGCTACGCCGGTGCTTAAAACTACATTGCAAACTGATCTCATGCAGGCTTCATCTCGGGTAACGAATCGCGTTAACCTGTGTTGTAAAGCATTTTAGAACAGAAAAGTAACAACCAGGTGTCACACAATGCGAATTGCGTAACGAGTGGGTTGTTGAACGCTTCAACCCATTACAAAAGCCTCAGGCATAATTCTTCATGGTCGTCAGCCACAGCATCAACAAAGTGCACATAATGCGTTACATGTGTGTGGCGGGTACCGCGCTTTTCCGAAGGATGACAAATAATGGCATAGTGGACGCTTCCCCACTACACAAAAATTATGATTTATGGCGTAGTGGGTACCATGAAAGTGTTTATTGTAGTAGTTTCCCAAAGAGTGTTTAAAAGGGTCTAGAAAGGCCGCTCTTCTTTCGCTGCGACTGTGCTGCGCTTTCCGCGCAGGCCTGGCGACTTTTGAATGCGAACCATTTCTTAGCGAACTTCGGCGACTTTGAGCGTATCTATCTATCTAGCTATCTATCTAGCCGCCTACGACTTTGTGCTCTCCTGGCCGTATCGTTAATGGGATTTATACGACATTTGGTATGGCATAACATGACTGTATGACGAACATAAATGGCTGGCCATATCATGAAAATCATGACTAACTTGTCATGAAAAGTATGATTTACATGCCACGCTCATGGCGCGCTCGCGGCCGTTTCATTAGCTTGCTTTACACCAAATTTGGGATTGAGTGACATGACTGTATGACGAACATAAGTGGCAGGTGGTAACACGAAAATCTTGGCATGCATGTCATCTACAATGCCATTTACATGCCACGCTCATGGGGCGCTTGCGTCCAGTTCGCTAGCTTGACATACACCAAAATTGGTATATCGCGACATGACTGTATGACGAACACAAATGACAGGTCGTAACATGTAAAACATGACATGCAAATTATGTAAAGCATGATTTGCTCCTTCCTGGCTGCTTCGCATTACATCGATTCCCACAGTGCGTGGGATCTGCCGGCTTTTTTCTTTTTCTTCCGATCCTCGCTCCACGAGGCGTCCGCGCGTCGCTCGTTGTATTTTTTTTCGCGTAGTTTATGTTGTGGTGCCTCGAGAGTGTTCTGGTGACTTCGTTGTCTTCGTTTTGCTATCGCCCATTCACGCACCTCATGACAGATGGCTTTCGCCTCCGAGTCGTCTTAGGTGAATGCATAAGGGACCGTTTGAGAGTTTATTGCCCGTATTTCTTCTCGACGGCGATGTCTGAAAGGGACCGACAACAGGCCTGCACGTGTCAGTACATTCTGGTGAAAATGAAAAGACCGTGAATTATAATGACAGCTTGAAGCATTCTTTTTGCGAGTCAAACAGAGTTTGTGTTTCAGAACGTGTTTAAAAATAACAAAAACTGGTATACTGCGCAGGCTGGCGGAAGAGCCTTGAAGCTTGATTATGGAGTGCTTCAGAACAATGATTGGGCTGGGCGCGCCCAATCATCGTTCAGGATCTTATATTCCTTTTTCCTCATTCGGGCCACACATAGCATCCACTCCTTTCATTCTTTCTTTTGCTCAAAGTACTATCCCACGCCCACATGAAGTGTTTGCTTACTCGTCCCCGCTGGTGTAAGTCTAGTATACAAGAACTTGTGAGTTCTTTCAAAAGCATTATTGCTCACAGATGCCTAATGATAAATTTAGGTTTACAACTTTGACGCACCCTCTTTTCCAAAATAGCAAGCACAAAGGTTCTGTTTGGCGTCCTGAAAGTTTTCTAAATTGGAAACACCGAATTATGTACTCAATAACATGACGACTACGTCTTGCATTTCAAAAATTGTGCTTTCAGTCAGGTTTCGAGTAATGCAGTATTCCCTAAATACATAACTGATGGGAAGCCAGTACTAAGCAGCCCCGTTTAATACTGAAAATTCTTACATTGCAAAAATTTGGTGGGTTGTAAGTATGGTACTATTCTTCTACACTACTCTTCCGTAGCCATAGCCAGAGTAAAGAGCGGTGCGTTCTGAAAAGTTACACTTTGACAGCTGGAAAAGCGCACCAAAAATTGCGACAGACATGCGAAAACCAGCCACATTAGTAGACGTAATTATCAACACTGGTGTTCGCATTTTTCTCGCGCTCATGCACACCAATTTCGCCTGTAAAAATTATCACTCGAACAATCCCACGAGATTTCAGGATAGTCGAAACAATAATTCGGTGCACGATATTCACATAATCAAACAACGCAAACTTTATTTCCAGGAGATTAATAAAATGAAACTATGTCAACTTGAACTCGGTGAAGACGATGGCTTATGGTAATGGCGCCACGACTTGGGTATACCGCGTGGGATCATAATGCGTTCTCATCACAACACCTTTCACTAGGTATTTGTCGACAGGTAGTGACTAGGGGCGCATTGAATGGCACGTCTGAACGCCGCCCACACCGGCAGAGCCACATTGCAGAATGCTATCTGCAAAGAAAAAAACATTTGCAGTATGTCACCAGATAATTTAAAGCGTATGAATTTGAGCTTGTTGGCACATATCATAGTAGAAAACAGCGCAATACAATGAAGACAAGAAAGAAAAACACAGGACCAGCGCTGGTCCTCTTTGGTCTTCCTTGCCTCGTGTCTTGCGTTGTTTACTACTTTGGCGGTGTTACCAGGGTCCTGCAAAACGTTTTTTCTTGTCATGGAATTCCTACCGCAGTTTCATGCAGGGGTTAGAACTGCCGCAGTAAGGTCACTGATGTGCTGCGTTTACACGGGCAGTCGCGCCTTCACGTGGGTGCTTCCCATGAAGCATTCGCCCACATTTAGAGCGAAACCTCTGCTACGCCCTGTCTCCCAAGGTCATTCATCGCCTCGCTATGACCTTGAGCCGCGGAAACGCAAGGCCCGTCCGCAAGGCGCGGATGGCCAGCACCTTCGTACGGCAAGCCTCGGCAAACGAAGAGCCACACGGCTCGAGGCGCGAGTCACGGAAAATGGCGAACGTTCCTGGCATGGTTAGCTTGGACACCACATCAGCTTCTGCTGCTTTTCCTTCGTCCCTGCGTCACGCTCATTCAAATCCATCGATGGTGCGGGCCATCTCAGCGTGCACTTCGGCGCAGGCGGCAGGCTGAATCCAACAATCCAACACACACACACTCACTTAAAAATGGATGCGCCTTCACATAACAACTGTTTATTCTGCCGACGTTTCGACGGGAACCCCGTCTTTTTCAAGGCATAACAATATTTACAACGTGTCTCTTTTATATACCGTGTTAGGACAGGAGAGCAAAAGACGGAAAGGGAAAGAGGAACGTGAAAAAGGGGTACAAAAAAAAAGAAAAAAAAAGAAGATAAAGAAAAACAAACAAGCACGAAATAAGAAGGACCGCCTTGACGAAAGGGTAAGAAAGAAAGAAAGACCAGTTTGCTTAACGCGAACATTGTGGTGGTTTAAGCAGCCATACTATTATTGACAACGCACTCCGCACCCCCACCTCCACCTAAGTGGACAGTCTGATGACCCCGCTCGTCTAGTATTGCTCTTTCCGGTGCAATCCACAGGCAGCTTTTTTTAATAATGTCCATGCTTGAGGTCTACGATGTAAAGCGGCAGAAAGTGGAATTGGTGGGGTGAGGACTTAGGGTTTCCAGTGCATGCTTTTAAGTGTCGGCGGGGTTGCACGATCTGAAGGAGCCGGTAATACGGCCCCGCCATCAATATTCATTATATGCATTGGCTCTTTTAGAGAAGGAATAGAGAAGGGATGTAAAGTAAAAAGATCGTGTAAAAGCTTGTTAGTGTAATGGCAGTACGACATACCGGTCCACTTATCTGTGCATGCCGGCTGTGCCTGAAGCGGCAGATTTACAGACACAAGCCTACACGTGCGCCAAGGAGAAATATTGTTGTAGCAATGGGCGGCAGGGGACCAGCGACTGATTAGGGGGTGGCGTTTGCGCCTTTTACTGATCGTAAGGTTGACAGGGTGCCTGGGTGTTCATTTATTCCGTTTTTTATCGTGTTGAATTTGTAGATAAAGTAAGATTCTCGGTGCTCCCGTTCTCGTGTTTTTCGAAAATTGTGTTCCAAGAGTGTAACCCTGATATCGTCAAAGCTGTGATCCTTCAATGCACAATGTTTAGAAAGTGGAAGACCGGGCAGGGAACGTACATGTGCCCGATGTTTGTTGAATCTAATTCTAAAAGGCGTGTCTGTCTGACCCACGTATTGCATGTTGCATATCCCACATTCCAAAAGGTATATTACGTTGTCTGAGTCGCAGTCTAGTGCAACACTTATCCTGTGCTTAAAATCTGAGTGGGTGCTTTCCGCCACTGTTGTCTGCATGTGTTTGCATACTTTGCATCTTCCTTTCCGCAAGGGCGACACCCTGTTTGAGGTTTTGTGCCTATGCTTGAATTTACTAAATGATCCCTGATACTTTTTGGCCGCAATATATAATTTTTCGCAGCTTTATTGCACCTTTCGCACTGGTCTCTGGAAGTTATCAAAGAGCTTTCCTCGGTGCTAGTGCCACTAACATAAACCGCCAGAAATAACTAAAGCAGCACCATTCGTGCCAGTATGCAGGCACCTTTTCTCCCATGCGCTTTGTAGATTGTAAAGGAAGTTCAGCTGCGAAGTTCGAGGAACACGCCTATTCGCCGGAAAGAGGGGCTTGTGCAATTCTTCCGCTAGAGCACCAGAGGGCGCTGTGGTTCTAAGTGACTTAGTAGGAAAAGTCTGCGAAATAAGTAGTCTGAAAAATAGCGATAAATGTAATCTATACAGAAGCAAGTTCATGGAGTCCGACAGCATGACAAATGTACGGTACATAATTTGCTAGTGCGGGAAAGCTCCTCCTGACGGCAGTGCCACTGTAAACTCGGCGGCCATAAGAAATCGATATTTTTGAAGAGTGGCACACTAGCTTTTCAGAAGAAATTGCGAGCGCCATTTTGTTCGTCCGCGTCTGCGTTGTTCATGGGTGCGCGGTGCTTGTACAACAGCGCTTGAGTCTGTTCGTACCATGGTTCTGGATGCTTCGGCATGCCGACCTGCTGTGTCAGTGGTAGCAAGCACAGGTATAAGAGCAGAAAGAAGCTCTTTTTACCGCGGCGGGAAAAAGCCGTAGTTTCCTGCAGGACGCGCTAGTGGCGCTGCTGCAGCTGTTGGGAGAGGAGGCAGAGGCGATGGGACGCAGTTGGCGCTACTTTAGATTTTTCAGGGACTTTACAATTAACAAGGTCGAGTGCAACCTCTCTTACCCTGCCCTGCAAGTGTCGACAGTAGCAGCGAGAAATGGTATAGTCTGTCGGTCATTTGTATCACGGTGTAAGAAAAATTATTCTTACACCGTGATCTGTATAGAGAAATTCTGTGCCAAATAAGCACAACACTAAATTCTGCGGTCCTCAACAAATTTTTGTGCTTTAAATAAAGTATGCAAGTTTACTGATGCCACAGCGAATTCAATAGAGCGGAACCATCTTCAACACATAACTAATAACCATTGCGAAAAAAAATGTGTTGGTCGCAAATGGACGAAATATTCAATCCTTCTTGACGACGTTTGTCAATCCGCATTCGATAGCCGCTCTCGCTTGAACGAAATGGCCCATCAGTGGAATACACAAGGTTTTACAGAGTATCTTGTAAACCCGCCGTTGTGTTCTTGTGCACGGTTACGGTGCTCAAGTGCTGGCCTTAAAAGGGTGGTGCCACCAAATTTGCGACTTGCGCGTTCTTCGCTGCAAGCGTTACTTATAGCTCTAGGAAGCATGAAACACGCACCAAGATTCACGTATTCTCGCTAAATAATTTAATATCGCCTTATTTATGCGGACAACTTTCAGTTTCGGTTTGTGGATGCCAAGTTGGACAGTGACGTAGAAGTGTAGGAGACTTCGTCACGTGACCACACAAGGCTCACGCGAAGATGCGCAGCACTTAGCCAGGAAGTGATCGAAGCTCGGCGAGTGATGTAGCAACCGATGCTTGGCCGGTACGTACGTTTCCGAGGTGGTGGAGGTCCGGAGGTCACTCACGTCTTACAAATCTGGTGTGACGTCACTACAAGTTTCGTTGTCCTTCCTATAGAGCTACGTCAGTTTTGATGCGCTAGCGATGGGCATTGATCGGGAGAATGAGCATTTAGGTACACTTTGGAAGTGAATTAAGATATATTCTAAACGTTTACTGTGTCCGACCGTTCGTGTGGAGTGTCTTTCCATACAGAGGAAACCCACAACAGGCTTTTTATAGCCTCGAAATTTGATGGCACCATCCCTTTAAGGTCGCGGGATCGAATTCCGGGCGCGGTGGACACATTCTGATGGAGGCGCAAATGTTAGAGATGCTTGTGCTTACATTTAGATGCAGTTTAAAGAATCCCAGGTGGCCGAAATCTCCACAGCTCTCCACTACGGCGTTCCTCACAATCCTTGTTTTTGGACGTAAAACTCTGACAATCATTACAGTGTCCTCTAGCCTATAAACCAAGTCACAAGGAAAGAGCAAGCTCACCTTGATTAGCGCCTAAACCGTTTTTCGTGTGGTCGTCTGTTCAAGCAGCGCCTCAACTACAAGCAAAACAAAAAGAGAGGTGTCGTAAAATGTTTCTGGCGTGCTTATAAGCAATGTTATACAAAGTTAATCATATTCAAGGCCAATTCGCTGGCCTTGATAAATTTAATGTTACTGACAAACAATTTATATTATTTGGGCTTACGCCTCGCAGGTTTACGCATCCATCATAAGCGAAAAAAAAATGACTGATTCTGCGATGCATATAGGCAGCCCTGTACTATGAAAAAATTACCTGATGCATTAATGAACCTCGCGCTGTAATTATTATTTGTTTTTTTTTTTAATTTTAACCACAGAACTATTAACAGCTATGTGTTTCTCTTATATAGAACATACTACATAAGCGCGTGTTTTTATTATATGGAAACACGACACCAATATACATTGTACTAGCTCTCTTAGATATCAATGCACTATAAACAGCCCACTACACCTGGGAAGACACGTTTCACTTTCGTATTATACCGATTCCCATGACGGGGGGGGGGATCAGCCAGGCTTTCTTTATTTTTCTGCAAGTGTTGGTATCACAAACTACTATAACGTTGCTGGCTTTTTGGGACGCATCCGCTCAACAACGCACCGTCCAATCTCATACGTTGGCCCCTTTGTTTACCTGGGCTGTCCGGTACTATTTCTTTTTTCGTCCATGTGTATGGTTGCAGTTGGCTGCTAATATTTTATTGCGGTTTTCTTATCGTACTTCCTCAATCCCGAACGGTTGAACACGCCCTCACTGCGGTTCCTTGATTCGATGGCGACAATCTCTGTGACCAGCCCTAATATCCGGACTACTGCTAAAGGACTACAGGCATCTGTCAAACAGAATTGTGACAGTATGGTACGAAGAGCGGTATAATCGCGCAGTCATCCTTTGTTCAGACGAACTGCTTACCATTCTTTAAAATTGGGTACACAGAATCTGAAAACATGTGAGAAAGACGGGCACCAAAAATATTAGGCACTAAATTCCGAAATCACTACACAGCAATAAAAAAAAACACGCACACAATAGGGAAAGTTAACTCTTTCCTGCACAGAACTCCGTTTCCGCGGGAAACAGTTTTATTGAAAAAATGGTGTACTCATTCTCAGAAAGTAATTTACTCACAAGAAAAAAAAATAGGCACTTTACGTTCAAACAAGCATGAGGTGGTCACGTGACCACCATGCAGTAAGGGTCTGCTGGTCACCTTCTATGAAAGGCCACAAAGCAGTCCTTTCCCCGTGGGAGCAAGGGGACATTGTATGTAGCACACATCCATCTTATTCTTGAAGGTTCTCGTATATAGTTTGCGAAACGCCTACGTTGAGACAATAAAAAAATAATATATGACCAGCCTTCTAAGGCACGTCGTGTCACCAACTTCAGCTACACTGCGCTCTGTACGTACCGAGTACAGCTCTTCATTTCTATGTTCCTTAGTGTTATAACTACTCATACAAGAGAATGAGGTGCGTGCGCTCCGTCATTTTCATACCGCGGAACTACCGTGGCGCCCCCCAGCGGAGTATGCAGCTGTCGCCCCACCTGTCTTGCGCGCCGCTCCGTAGAGTAGAGGATTCCTAGTGGAGAGAAAGGGGGGGAGCGTAGGAGAGGAGAGAGAGGGGGGGAGGGGACGCGCATGCGCTTTTGGGGTGTGGGACGCGGGATGCGTGCGCCGCGGACGTACACATCGCGTTCGAAGTCTTTCCCGAGTTGCAGCCACGTCATGAAAAGAGCGCTTCAAGACTCTTCAGACAGCAGATGCGCACTAGTGTCTGGTGAAAGCACCTCGTGTTTTTCTTCTTCAGAAAAAAAACAACAAAAAAGACAGGAGGCGTTGCCGTGATTTTTTCTATTGCGGATATAATGACCAGACTTGTTGAGCAAGTCCATTAACAACTAAAATTTGATGATGCTGTTTTTGAAAATCTGTTTTTTCGACAATGATCCCTCATTAATTTCCGTGTACGTTAGAATTACCTGGAACCTAGCTTTTCGGAGTTGCCCCCTATACACACCCTCTCAGCGTATCTCGCAATAAGTTTGTATTTGTTAGGCAAACGCGTAAAATCTATAGTTATTGTTGCAGAAGAACCACAAACGGCGCCTGTGCGTTTTTACCGATCGTAATGGTCGAGACATTATAGTCCGCACTGGTGGCTATAAGATGTCGCCGCCGTGCAGAAACTTGCGTCACGGCCTGACGAAGCCGTATCGTATTTTTCATGCTCTGGTTGGGGCCTTCACCATGGTCCATCAGTATATCTTTAGTTGCTGCCTGAAGCAACAGTTGACAACTGCAAGTCATTGCAGTAATGATGGA
This sequence comes from Rhipicephalus appendiculatus, assembly GCA_030522465.1. Classification (NCBI taxonomy): domain Eukaryota; kingdom Metazoa; phylum Arthropoda; class Arachnida; order Ixodida; family Ixodidae; genus Rhipicephalus; species Rhipicephalus appendiculatus. Next base: position 61,713 of record JALIZH010023502.1, on the reverse strand, counting down.
CACGCTTCGAACCATGCGATTTCCCTACCTTATGGTGCCAGGACCACTTTTCTTCGCATGGGCAGTTCTGGCCTCTATCGAGAGACGGCGCCACCTTTTTGTTGAAGTGACATTGCAGTCCGCCCGCGATTGGGACCACAGTTTGGGTCAGTACGTTTTTCTGCCTCGACATTCAGAACTATGTTGAGGCGGCTGACGCGAAATTTCCTGAGCTTCGCTGCTGGAGTGACCTAAGATATAATGAAAATCTACACATCATCATTCGGCTCGCACGAAGGAACCTATGGGTTTGGTACGGCTATCAGGCTCACTAGAAAATGCCGGGGCACTGCGCAGGCGCAGGGTCCTCCCGACAACGGTTGTCGACAAGCAGAAGTCCATGGGAGAACCGAGCAGGAACCACACCAAGCAGTAAAACAGCCCTTAAATAAAGTTCCCTTTCATTTTATTTGTTTATTTCTTTACATATACCGCATCCCTTGTTTAGAGTTACAGCAGATGTGGAAAACGTAGCACAAAGATATTAAAGAAGGAAGAAATACGAGCAAATTATTGCACCAATAGTTCTTGGAAAGAAAATATATGCAAGACCCTGTAGACGCCTAATGGCCATTGTTATTACGTAAGGAGCTGCGACAGCCTTCAACATCTGAAAAGCATTCATACATGGCGTAACACCTACTTATCATCATTGATAATACTATTGACAGAAAAAAATAAGAATAAAAAAGCTCACCTGGAAAGAATATGAAGAGAAACACGAACATTGCTATCAAAAAAACGACAATAGAAAAAGTAAAGAGCAACGCGTATCCATATTTTTGCAACAATTTCTTCTTGGCTCTGCAATAAAAAAAAGATATTCAGTTATGAATACGTCAATATTTTGTTGTTCAAAGCTACGGCAACCCGTAATAATTTCGTGGCTAAGAAGGCGGTCGCGGGTTCGATTTGCTGGTGCTGCGCCTCTATTTCAATCAAGGAGAAATTCAAACCCACCCTTTTGCGGACGTTTCGGTCTATATTAATAGACCTTGCGTAGTCAAAATGTATCCTTCGTGCTCCACGATGTGCTTTATAATAATACCGTGATTTTGGCACGTAAAACCTCCTGATTTAGTTAACCTAACTTTACCGCCGTTATAAATAGAACAAGTCTTCGATACGCAAAGGGACGCTCAAGTAACATCAAGGAGGCGACCTGTACTTCGTTCGATTTAGTCGCGCATCAAAGAAACCAAACTAACATAATCCCGGAATCTGCCACTGCCCTGGTAGATTACACGCGAAATCACAGACCCTGCTTCTAGCTACGTTGACGTCAGTTTCCTGCTTACGCGGCTCTCTTGAAATGGAGCAAATACTGATAGATTAGGAGCATAGGCGGGCGCAGGGTTCCTCTTCAGGGGGGGGGGGGCGAAGTTTCGTTCCAGCGCCCCCCCCTCCCTATCATGTCAATGTATGGGGCTGACTTCGCGCCCCCCCTCTCACTCCACTCCCTATTATGTCAATGTATGCGGCTGGCTTCGCGCCCCCCCCTCTCGCCCCCCCCCCCTGCCCCCCCCCCCTTCCCCGTGCGCACGCCTACGAGCCTGCATGTGGTTTGCGGGACAACCTCCTTTGCAGTCACGCTCTTGATTTCTACTCTTTCGCAGCTCATTTTTCAGCTTTCTGCACATGTTAAATTTTACCTACGCGGATCACAAAAATAAAGATGGAAATTTGGAACCCGCGTGAGCACTAGAGACAAGCGTGCAAAGATCGTGGCCTGGCCACATCCACGAAACAGTGGAACCACGTGCGTGAGAGCACGCGTGGGCCAAGTTGACGAGCGTGCGTCAAGGCCAGGCTTACAGTGCAGCCCTGACCTATAATAATAATAATAATAATAATAATAATAATAATAATAATAATAATAATAATAATAATAATAATAACAATAATAATAATAATAATAATAATAGTAATAATTTTTATCGGTGTATGTCCCAAAACCACGATATAATTAGGAGGAACGCCGTAGTGGAGGGCTCCCGAAATTTCGACCCTCTGGAGGACTTCAACGTGCACCGAAATCGTCGATTTGGGTATTTCGCCTCCGTCAAAATACAGACGCCGCTGCCGCAATGCCATCCCGCCACCATCGGGTCAGCAAGAGAGCACCACAACCACCTTGACAACCGTGGTGGTGAGGCTGGGCGTACGGCGCCCCAATTGCCTATGATTTCGAATGTTTAATCACGTGCCAGCGGATAATTCACGGCATGTATTTTTTTGTTGGTGGTTGTGTGGCAGGACGAGAAGGGGGGAGTGTATACGCTGACTGTGGTGGGAAATTGCCATCTGACAAGGAAATCCGTACGGATTTCCTTGTGGCTTCGTGCTACAAACGGGTGGATGTCAATTTTCCCTTTCATAAGCATACGTTATAGTCTGATGTGAACTATATGACATCAAAGCTCCAAGCGCAGCAGCAATAATCTTTTTGCAATTTTGCGCGCAACAAACAACGATGAAGGAAAACTGCAGACGCGGACAAGCGCATGTCCCTGCGTACTGTTGTCTTTCGTGTTTTATTGTTGCGCGCAAACGTCCTAAAACGTTAATTAGTTCCAACTAGACTGGCTAGAAGTTTTCCTTTAGCAACTGTTACTAGCTCGTTGTTCTAATGTATATCATTTACCTTCTCTTCTCGGGAGTAGATTCTCGCATCCTCAGCATGGCCCTACTGAGTGGGGAATCGGTACCCTGGACGTGCTTATCGGCCGCCCGCAATCTGCGTGGTGAGGCGTTGGGAGAGCCCATCGTGCCTTCTGGCGTACCGACGCTGGCTGGACTTCTCGAGCCACGTGAAATATATTTCCATAGCGGAGATGTGTTTCCAGGGCTCGGAGACCCACCAGCCGCAGACGCCTTGCGCTGTTACAACGTCCAGAACAAAGAACAAGGTAGTCACATAAATTGTAGCATCGTCAATTGTTTTAAATGTTTCTCTACGATGAAAAAGATTACTCAAATAACTGGTACTCTTTTCATGTACAGGATGTACGCTGAATTTGTTATTCGCTTTCATTAAACGGTCAATAGGACATACTCATGAACCGTTGGGATTCCATAAGTTGCTTTCTTACACACGATACTACGAATTATTACTGTTGATGCGAAATAAGGGAAAACGCGTAATTTAGGGTATACTGCTTTCTGGCAGGGCCGTCCTTCAGTTCATAAAGGTTGCACAATAAAGCCGCTACATCAGGTACAGAGGTCAGCAAATTTATTTGAATCGATTTCAAGGTATCAAACGTCGTATTAACTGCACTGTAACTAACCAAGCAACTGTTGGCACATAACAGGTGGTCTGCGACAGGGAAACAAATGTTCAGATTAATAATGAGTGGGCGTTTAATATAGACATGAAGTATTTAAGAAGGGGAAATTCGCCTTTTTGTATAGCTAGCTTTGTAAGATACACTCTAATCATGAACTTGATAAAGCTGCGAGTAGCTAATGTGAAAAATGTTTGACGCTATTTGTCAACTATGGCTCTATTTAATTCGCAAAATGCTGTGTTGAAACTTAAAGAAGTGAGAATATGGAATTTATAAATATGAACGGCTATCTTTCCATATTTACAGGCGGCGTGTTTCACCAGCGCAGTACTGGGGCGAACGAAAGATGCAAAAATTGGGCTAGAGTAAGAACCATAATGATCATGTTAAATATGTGCGGAACAAATGGCCGAACATGCAAGGGTATAACCAGTATATCAGTAAACCTGCACAAGCTATAGAAATAACCCTTGTCACTTACGCACGTTAAGCGCAAGCACCTTTAGAAAACGTTAAGGTACATGCGCATTCTAGACATTAAGCACGACGCACTCTAACACAAATGTAAAGACGCCGTAAAGAGAACTTAGATCAGGCGCTATCACATCAGTCGCAAATCATGTGACATACCATGATTGTCAGTCAGTACGTATTCCGCAGTCGTTGATGAAGTGCTCTTAGTATACTCTTTTCAAGAAACATTTCATTGAACGGCGGCTCGACGGTTGTCCTTCAGCGCATTGAAAACACTCCAAGCAAAGGAATGCGCTTTCTTGCAGGAAGAAAATTTTCGGGGTAAAAAAAAAACATCGGCGTAGCTGAAAACGCTCCAAGCATCTGAAAGCGCGTGCTTTTCCGCGGGATATCGTCATTTTCTCCTGAGGAAGCCTGCGCCTGTGGCGTAGTGGTCAGAGCGCGGCCTCCGCGATCATCTCCGGCAACGCGGCGCTTTGCCAGAGCTGAATACGGAAGCCATGGTTACAGCATCTCACTTCGGTACAGGAGGCTCACAGTATTGGCTAGACACGTGAAGTTTCTCGCACTACGACCTAGATAGAAATCAGGCGACAACACGTACGCGAGTTTCGGTAGAAGCACCGCTGTTGCTGTAATAGGAATTACAGCAAATGGGTGTTTGACGCTTGTGTTAGCTATCGTTAAGCAAGGCGTCACCTTAAGCGTGGAAGCGGCAGCCCAAATAGAGCTTCTTTAAGACAAAGCCTGAATAAACAGATTTTATGCTCCCGTATTTCATGTCTCAATACTGTTTACTTACCTCCAGTGTATCATTACGCACTGAAATGAAGAAACAGACAACAAACAACTGCCACAAAGCGAACTCTGAACTTAATGTTTGTTGCAACTTTAGTGACCTGCAACCACTACTTTTTTTTAAGTTTATGCGATTCTAAATCAAAATGGAACTTCTGAAGTCTCAATAAAACTTAGTTGTACGTATCAACAAGAAAGAACACTTTTTACACGCTGTTTCAGTACAAGATCAATCATTGTTAGCGCTGAAAGCTGCAATAGCCAGACGCTTCTTCGAGATATCGGGGCTCTCGTATGAAAATGCCAATCCGAATCTGACATCTCTTACGATTCCCGCACATGAAACACCTTCCAGCGCCGGATTTCTCTCTAGGCATAGCGAGAAACCTTATATGGCCTGACAAATGGGGAAGGCGGTTCGAGTGCGCGTCCCCGCTGCGCTCTACTTGGACCATGCCATACGGCAGGGGTTCTCAAGCATGTTGATCCCAGGTAACCCTGTTAAGCTCCATTAAGTAGAAAGGAACCTCCCCCCCATTCCCTGCTTTCATGGAAGAGTTTTAGATGCGAAGCATCTTGTGAACAAGGCCTGTCCCCCCATCGCACCATTGTCGGCCGTGGCCAGATGACGATGACGCTGCCATCACGGCACAGCACATGCAAGGTAACCATTATACGCAATGACGATGATGATGACACTGATGACGATGAAGAATAAGCGCGTTCCAGACCACACGTTCTCTTTCTGCCATGGTTGAAAACGATCGTGAACGCGCTCTCGCCCGCGAAAGGCAAAACGGCAACGCCGACGACAAGCTGCTACCCCGGTGTTGAGGACGCGGGAAGCGGTGGCTCAACGGCAAAAACACATTGTATACACTGTACACACGCGTTGTCACTCATTTACATGAGCGAGTGGGTAATGTCACGGGTGATATACGGTAAGAACGATCCCCAGTGCTTCGCCCACTAGTCATGATTTACTTCGTGGAAATGCCAGATTTTTTTTTCATTCGGTTCACGCTACGTCCACGTGCAATAAATTCAAAAGCAAGATTATGTAAAACATTTGTTCATGGACATGCAACTGAGCTCACTTTTCTTGCAACAAATTGATCTTCTATGTGAACAATAAATTTGTTGCGTAGCTCGTGCATTTCTGTTATGCACTGACACGTGCTTATTGATACTCGAGCGTGAGTAATGGAAGTTCCATAGATCCATCGCACCTCGGGTTCGCCAAGTTACTTTGCGAGTGCGGAACCGGGAAAAATTTTTCAGTGGCTCGCGGGATCCCGAGGAGAGTTCCGCGGAGCCCCTAGGTTCCGCGGAACCAGTTTGGAGAAACCATGCCCTAGTGTATTTTATTTATTTTAGTTACCTGTAATACCCTCTAAGTACAGGAATGGTCAAAAGTTCCTAGGCCGCGCTGCCATAGGATTGCATTGACCAGCTGCCTGGGAACTTTTGACCACACCAAAAGTTCCCAGGCAGCTGGTCAATGCAATCCTATGGCAGCGCGGCCTAGGAACTTTTGACCATTACGGAGGGGAGGGGGCAAGAGTACTAGTATTCGTAAAAAAGAGCAAAATGGGAGGGCTAACGCGCATAAAAATCAAGCTGATGTGTACAGTAGCAATGTGCAATAACAACAAGGAGTAAAGGATGGATGGATGGTGAAACTTTATAGAGTCCTGAGAGACACCACTAGCACGCGGTGTGCTTCGCGACACTGATTCAAACAACGGCAATACAGAACTTAAAGGTCAAATCAAGACTCACGTAGGAACGTCTAATAAGAACGAGAATTAAAATGGCACTAGTTCGGAACACTATCAACCAAAAATGTAAGAAGCCTACAGCACCAAACCATGTTAACTAAAGCAACTCATTGGATCACGTCTGTTTACTATTGATGACGGTAGGTTATTCCATTCAACAGAGGTCTTGGGATGAGCCCGTGACAGTGGTACAAAGGGAAACAAACATTATGGCAATTATCCCTATGAGGACATGCGAAAGGTGGTGGATGAACCAAGAGCGATCGCAGAGTGGCATCGTGATAGCATATTTTATCAAAAAGTGAAATCGGACATTGCTTTTGGCGAACAGCTAGCAATAGGGTGTTAGGAATTGTTTTCGTATCTGTTAGGCTTGTTTTACGATGATAGTTTGCTGGTGCAAAACGAACAGAGCGATTTTGTTCTGCTTGAGCTGCGTCATTTAATATAGATGGATATGGATATCAAATCGGTGATAGATACTCTAGCTGAGAACGAACATATATATGACATACAGAAGTAGCTTTAATGAATACGGGGCGAGAAAAAAAATGCCCCCCACCTCCCCGAAGGGAATCGTGAGGAAATGCGAATGCATTTCGCGCGCGCTTCACTCCATTTATATATACGTGCGAGCGAGCGGACGGGAGTGTGGGGCGCAGGGAGGAGAGAAAGCGAACGGCGAGAGAAGGAGCGGCGAAGCACTGCACCTACCCTCTGCTACACTCTCCACACACGCGGGAGCTCCGCCGAGCTTCCGCGATGCGAGCGCCCTCACACACAAGAGCGCGCTCCTCCTCTCCACTCACTCTCCGCTACTCCGCCCGCACCACCTGCTCCGGTTGCTAGGGGCGAGGATAAGCGCGCGCGCCCGCAGCTGTTGCTATGGGAGAGGCAGTGAGAGCGGAGAGATAAAAAATTACACCATCTTCCGCTAAAGGGAACCATGTGTAGATGTGAAGCAGCGGGCGCTAACGCTTACACCGGCGGCGGCGTTGACACTGGCGCTCATCGCAGCGTTGCGCAGGAGGGAAAACTGGGGATGCGTAAAGCACGCAGCGATGGAGCGGTGTTTCCTACTGGAACATGCCAATCGCTCCTAATGTGCAATGAGAGACAGAAGACTCCGACTGGACACAGAGACTCGCAGTCCGCTTTTAGTTAACGCGCACGCTGCGAATTTTTATTGTTCAACAACGCACAGGAGAAATCTCCCACCGGCACCACCTTGGAGGTCAAGATCCATTGCCATATATACGGGATGGCCAGTTAAACGGTTGTGCAGCGCGAGCAGTCGGTTTTTTCAACCAAGAAACTCGCTAGCAGACGCTGCCTGTGTCGGCGCCGCGAGGCGAGAGAGGGGGGGGGGGAGCGTAGGAGTGGAGAGAGAAGGGGGGCGCGCATGCGCAGTGGGAGTGTGGACGCTGCGGGCAGAGATGCCTAGAGAAGAGAGGGGGGAGCGTAGGAGAGGAGAGAGAGAGGTGGGACGCGCATGCGCAACGGGAGTGTGGACGCCGCGGGCAGGGATGCCTAGAGGAGAGAGGGGGGAGGCGCATGCGCAGTGAGGGTGTGGTTGCCGCGGGGAGGGATGCCTAGAGGAAAGAGAGGGAGAGAGGAGGTTTCTTATTTTCATTTTTTTTTAAGGGTTTGCGCATGCGCAGTAAGGGTGGTCACGCCGCACACCACCCCCCACCGGATTAAGCTTCGCCATAAGATGCTTCACATCTAACACCTGCCGGCGCTTACCTCCTCAACCTATCCTCCTCCTCCTCCTCCTCCGCGGACAACGCTGGACAACGCTGGACAACGCCGGATGCCTGAAATAGCCCGACTATGAAATGCATTCGCATTTAAAATATTTTTCAGGTGTCCCAAAGTACGGTTGCTTTTATGTAATATGTGTTCGACGTGATGTTTCTCTGACAGTGTGTTAGTGATATGAACACTAAGTTAACGGTATAATGTGACAGATTCGACAGTGAAATTATTTACTACACTACTGAGCACGCTTCCCCGAACATAAAACTCGCACATATTTGCATTTGTTAGAATTAAGTTCCATTCGCCACGTAACGGGCCTGTTGCGGGCGTGGTAAAGAACTGCCTGCAGCTTAGCGGCGTCAGGGATAATGGTTTGATCACTGTATGTATACGACAGTCGTCAGCAAATAAACGAATTTGTGAAGTAATCTTATGGCGTCAGTCGTTTATATATACAGTGGAACCTCGGTGATACGAATATTATGGGACCACCAAAAATATTCGTATCATCCGAAATTCGTATCACCAGAAAGCATGGAAAACTAGCATGCGACAAAAGAAATCTGGCGTACATTTTCATTTGTTTTTCAGAGCCGCAGCAATGTCAGGAAGAACTCTGAATGACTGTCAGTGAAGTTTTAAGATGTCGGCAATCGTACGAGCACTCGTAAATATACGGCCCGTACACGCGTGTTTAATTAATGAACCAGGTGCGCTGTGACTCGCGACAGCAATGGCCCCTTCCAAACTTTAGTGTGCTATTTCGCATGACATCAGACTACTGCGGCGAAAGTAACGGAACAAGCGCTTTGACGCGATCGATCAAGGCCACACAGTTTTAGTTATGATTTTGTTATTGCGGAGGCATTGGGGATGTTTCTTGGGAGATTTGCGACCGCGCCCGCACAAGTGCGACCTCGACAGTCGCGCATGTTGACATTGTGAGGCCTGACTCCTTAAAAACCGTCCTCGCCTTCTTTCTGTCCTCGCCCACCTTTCGCAGGATGTCCGATGCACGAGGCAGGCACGTGTAAACACAGTACAACGACAGCAGCCCGCGTCGACGCGTTAGAAAATGTAAGCGTGGCACCAATTCCCTCTGTAATCTAAACGCGAAGGCACACGGAGGCACATTAGAGTCAAAGATTCGCGCGCATAATCTCGGAGTCCGTGGCAGGCGTTGCCGTGACGTGTTTCTGAAGGTTTATTCTGACCGTAAGAAAAGTCTTTTTCTTACACCGCGATTCTGACGATTTGGCGGTGTGGCGTGCATGCCCGCGCTTGCGTTCCCGCGCTCGCATGTGCTTGGCGCCTCTTCCGCGACAGTGCGGACAGCACCTCTCCGAGCAGCGTTCGTTCGTATCAAACGTCGCGGGGCGAAAATCGGTTCGTAACAACCATACTACATTACATTGCAGGCCAATGGGCTTTGGCCGGGAACAAAGAAAAATTCGTATCACCCCGAAATTCATATGGGCTGTGTTCGTATCACCGGGGTTTCACTGTAACAAATAAAAAAGAGAACCCAGAACAGAGCCCTGAGGAACGCCAAGTTCAACAGGGGCGATGTTAGACGTGCTGTCATTAGCGGTGACAAAATGAAGCCGAGAAAGAAGAAACGCAGGAATCTGGCTAACGATCGCAAAGCCTGTATTCAGTACATTTTGTATATACCTCATGTAGAAAAAGAAGTGGTTTAATAAAGGATGGGGGGCTCGTAGAGAAAAGAAGACGATGAGGTTCGAATGGGCCCTCTGTGTCTGCGTCAGTCTCTCGCGTTTTTAAGCTCAGACGCAGATGGTTACCTTTGTCAAAGGCTTTAGAGCAATGAAAAAATATTCCGTCGGTACGAAAGCCAGAATCAAGGTGAACGCGCAAATAGTGGGTAAATGAAAGCAGCTGACTTTCATAAGAGTAATATTTGCGTAATTCATGTTGAAGATTAGAAAATAAGTTATTATATTCAAGAAAATCAACCAAACGAGTGAAAATAACACGCTTAATTATTTTGCATGGTATTGAAGATGTAGGTTGATAGATAAGCGGACTACGAGCTTCACTGGATTTGAAGATTGGCACAAGCTTTCTGATTTTTTAATTTTGAGGTAATGACGAAGACTGAAATGATTTTATGAATATAGACTCATAAATATGGAGCAATAATCTGGTGTTTTTTAAAAAAATTTGAGGTGATGCCATCTGCTCCACAAGACTACTTTAGCTTAAAATTAGTAATTATATTTGGACCAGTGTAGTGACAAAAAAACTAAAATTCATTGAACAAAAATTAGTAGAAATCAAATATTTTAGTTCATTACCGGGCTTCGCAAATGAATATGTCTGGGTGAATGTATTGCTTAGAATGGTAGCTCATTGATGACTGGGTACGGGGTTACCATTTGATGTGGTTAGGGACATGGTTTGTGCATCATTACATCAGAATAACTTTTAGAAGCCCTTTGCATTACTTTTTAGCATGTTCTTAAGAGTAGTGTTGAAAACAGAAAGCTTTGTGAGTTTCAATGCAGTTAAATGGGAAGAGCAACGTTTTCATCAGCGTTCTAACCTGGATCTGCTAAAGATCCAGATCCTTGTAACATGTTTTAAATGCGAAGCATTTCTTAGCGAACTTCGGCGACTTTGAGCGTATCTATCTATCTATCTATCTATCTATCTATCTATCTATCTATCTATCTATCTATCTATCTATCTATCTATCTATCTATCTATCTATCTATCTATCTATCTATCTATCTATCTATCTATCTATCTATCTATCTATCTATCTATCTAGCTATCTATCTATCTATCTATCTATCTATCTATCTATCTATCTATCTATCTATCTATCTATCTATCTATCTAGCCGCCTACGACGTTGTGCTCTCCCGGCCGTATCGTTAATGGGATTTATACCGAATTTGGTATGGCATAACATGACTCTATAACAAACGTAAAAGGCTGGTAATATCATGAAAATCATGACTGTCTTGTCATGAAAAGTATGATTTGCATGCCACGCTCATGGTGCGCTCGCGGCCGTTTCGTTAGCTTGATATACACCAAATTTGGGATTGAGTGACGTGACTGTATGGCGAACATAAATGACAAGTGGTAATATGAAAATCATGACTTTTCATGTGCGACATGACTTGCATTCCGCGCTCATGGCGCGCTCGCGGCCGTTTCGTTAGCTTGATATACACCAAATTTGGTATTGAGTGACATGACTGTATAACGAACGTAAGTGGCAGGTGGTAACATGAAAATATTGGCATGCGTGTCATCTACAACCCCATTTACATGCCAAGCTCATGGTGCGCTTGCGTCCAGTTCGCTAACTTGATATACACCAAAATTGGTATTGCGTGACGTGACTGTATGACGAACATAAATGACAGGTCCTAACATGTCAAACATGATATGCAAATTATGTAAAGCAGGATTTGCTCCTTCCTGGCTGCTTCGCATTACATCAATTCCCACAGTGCGTGGGATCTGCCGGCTTTTTTTGTTTGACGGAATTTCTTTCATTAAAGTTCCATTCAGTTCAATTTAATCAAGTTATATTGATATTGATTGTAAATGCTTTACAGAGCGGTCAGGATAATTTAAAAAGTAGAGCGGTTCAGGGGGTTAAGTATTGTACAGTTCACTTCTGAGGAAAACTTGTCAGTTGTGTGAAAACAGACCTAAGAGGTTTGCAAGCTCAGTGTTCATAGCAGCGAATTTATCTCTCCTATAATCTGAAAGTTTTTTAGCGGTTACGCGATGGGAAAAACGATAGAGTTATCGAAAAATGTAGAACATTGTGATCACTCAAACCTGATGGGCCCACTACAGAAGAGGGAAATGAACGCACGTTGATCAATGCGCGTTTTCGAGGAAACACATTTTTGCTTACCTGATCTGGCTTGGTAGCAGGCTGTCTCGTGATCGGCGAATTACGGCCTTTGTTGAAAGTCCCTGCTTGTGCAGCCGGTCTAGAAGGCGAGAGGACCGACCTGAGAGGCGTCCAAGCAGTGTTAGGCTTTGGTCTGTGCTCACAGATCACGAACTCAATCTTTATCGAAATCATGTTTCGCTGTCACCCTTAATACCTTTCAACCTCTGTCATTTCAGTGACCTGCCCCAATGCAGGCGGAAGGATTCAACTGAATGTAAAACTATTCGCAAAACAGTGTAAACTATCGTGCAATGTCCTGCGGCACCGACTAGCGATGTCGTGCATGTTAAATGTTTAGACAAACATCTGCGCAAAGGAATCAGCACTGCTTTTCTCCCCAGGGCAACAAAGATTGGAAACGCGCCACACGTGAGGAGCGCGCTAATAGCAGCTCCCAGAGGCACAGGGCCTGTTGAAGAATTCTTCTATTGTGCAAGAGCGCGAGCGCAAGCGAACAGAGAAGACAACGAAGATCAGTGGCAGCGTTCGCCATGAACACGAGGACGGTTCTATAGTCTACCTTTGTTGTAAATATATGCGTTTGCTCTCTCAACTGGTGTGGTTATTCTACAACAAGTGGTGCCGAAGACCCGTCGGGAGTTCTACGCGCCAGGACTCTCCCTACCGGAATACAGCCTCGCGGAAAGCCAGCGGAGGACATTGCCAACCCGGCCGGTGACAGAGATGCGAACGAGGCAACGGAAAGCCAGACTGGGACGGTGATTTCACACAGGCCCATCAACGAAAGTGAAAGCAAGCTCCGTTCTGCGAATGTGAAGGTGAGCGACAGCAATCGCAACCGTGAGAGAGACAATGAACCGTCTTAAAGAAAAGCGCACGTCGCGTCGGCAAATGAACACACGCCTCATCAATGAAGCTAAGAGCGCTTTAGAAAGCGACAACATCGGGACTATAGCGTCACTGACCGATAGACTGGAAGCGAACAACGCGGAATTAGACAAGTTGAACGAGTTGATAGAGGAGCACATTACCGACGAGGAGTTCGCGGCGGAATTTGAGGCGGTCATGAGATATCAAGATGCTGCTAGAGGAACGCTCGGAGAATTAAAGGCTAGACAGGCACTACTGCGACATAGCCAGCCTTCGTCCGTCAGAGCGCCACTGGCAGCAACGCCCCTTGTTCAGCTGCGTGACGAGAATCGTGCCCAACGATCCACAAGGCTACCAACGCTTCAGTTGCAGACGTTTTCCGGAGAAATTTGTAAGTGGCCTGGATTCTGGGAACAATTTAAGGCATCAGTTCACCAGAATGAAGGACTCACGAAGGGAGAGAAGTTTCATTACTTAAGAAACCTACTGAGTGGTGTAGCGGCAAAAGCGATTGAAGGCCTTCAGGCGACGGAAGAGTGTTATGATGATGCCATCGACATCCTGAAAGGCCGCTTCGGGGACAAGCGTCTTATAGTTAAAGAGCACCTGCGACGCTTACGAGAGCTGCCGAACGTCACGCGCTCCAATGACGTCCAGGGCTTAAGGACCTTGTACGATTTCGTCCAATGCCACATACGCGGATTGAAAGGCCTTGTGGCGGCAGCCAAGCCAAGCCAAGCCGCCAGGCAGCGCCACCCTCCGCTGCTCTCCGGAACCTCCAGAGAACCTGAATAAACAGTTGATGTTTGGGATCCACGCCGCGCGGTCGTGTCTTCTTCTCCCGCGCGTACACGCGTCCCAACAGTGGTGACCCGGACGAGGCTTACCGCCTTTTTTTCAAGCGATCGACGCCATGGAGACTCCCCCTGACGCACCGGCCATCTCCGCCGTCGACATCAGGCTCCCGCCGTTTTGGACAGCGGACCCGCAGCTGTGGTTCCTGCAGGTGGAGTCCCAATTCACCGCTCGTCGTATTGCCGCTGAGCTAACAAAGTACCACCACGTGGTCGCCAGCCTCCCACCGGCAATAGCGAGCGAGATACGCGATCTGCTGGTCGCTCCACCTGCAGAGAACGCGTACACAGCGCTCAGACAGCTGCTCATCAGCCGCCTCACGCCGTCAGAGCCTCAGCGACTGCAGCAGCTACTGCACGACACCGAGCTCGGGGACCGGACGCCCAGCCAATTGTTGCGCCACATGAGGCAGCTGTTGCACACGGCCGGCGCAGCCACCACCGATGCCGACAGCAGACTGCTTCGCGAGCTGTTCCTACAGCGACTTCCGGTCAACGTGCGCATGGTCCTCGCCTCGGCTGCCGACAAACGCCTGTCTCAACTCGCCGAGCTCGCGGACTCGGTGCTGGCGGTCGCTCCGCCGTCCGTCGCGGCGCTACAGCCAGACATCGCCGGCGGCGCGCCCACGACCACGCTGCATGACATCCGGGAGCAGATATCCCGCCTCGCCGATACCGTCGCAGCGATGCAGGCCCACAGCACTCCCGAGGAGCGCCAGCGCCCAGCAGTGCAACAGAGAATCTGCTGGTATCACAGGAAGCATGGCAATGCTGCTCGCAAATGCATTCCTCCGTGCGACTATGCGGGAAACGGGAGCGGCCGGCACTGAGGACGACCAGTGTCGCAGAGGCCCCCGAACGTCGTCCATCAGTGTTTTTCCTCACCGACCGCGACAGTGGCCTTCGATTCCTCGTGGACACCGGCGCTGAGGTGAGCGTGCTGCCGGTTGGGTCCACCGATCGCCGTGTCCCCAGTGCGTCCCCGCTTCAGGCGGTCAACAACACAACCATCGCCACCTACGGACATCGCTCGCTGCCACTCGATTTAGGCTTGAACAGAACGTTCCGGTGGATTTTCATCGTGGCAGCAGTGAAGTTCGCCATCTTGGGTGCGGACTTTCTTCGGCATTTCGGCCTTCTCGTCGACGTGCGCAACCGCCGCCTTCACGATCCCGTGTCGCAGGCAACTGTGCAAGGCAATCCCTCGCACCACCCTCCGCTGAGCCCCACTCTGCTCGGGCCGTCCGGTGCAGAACGTTTTACTCGCATTCTGCAGGATTTTCCCGAGTTGACGAGGCAGCCGCCAGCCAGCGCCGCGGTGAAGCACGAGGTACGCCATTACATCGCCACCAGCGGCCCACCCGTGCACGCGCGGCCTCGCCGTTTGCCTCCAGAGAAGTTGAAGGTCGCACGACAGGAATTTGAACACATGATGGAGCTAGGGATCATCAGACCCTCGTCGAGCGCCTGGGCATCTCCACTTCATATGGTGCCAAAGTCAACGCCGGGAGACTGGCGACCATGCGGGGACTACAGGGCGCTGAACCAGGTAACGACTCCAGACAGATACCCGGTACCGCACATACACGATGTCACGACGAGGCTTCACGGTGCCACTATCTTCTCGAAGATCGACCTGGTGCGGGCATACCATCAGATTCCCGTTGCCCCGGAGGACGTCCCGAAGACCGCCATCGCAACGCCTTTCGGACTTTTCGAATTCCTCCGAATGCCATTCGGACTCCGAAACGCGGGTCAGACATTCCAGCGGTTCATGGACGGTGCTATACGCGGCCTCAGCTTCTGCCACGCCTATCTTGACGACTTGCTAGTCGCCAGCAGCACTCCGGAAGAGCACGTGAATCATCTGCGCATCGTCTTCCAGCGCTTAGTGGAACATGGCGTGGTCGTGAACATGGCCAAATGCGAGCTTGGTGTGCGACAACTCTCGTTTCTTGGACACGTCATCTCCGCCTCAGGAGTTCTTCCTCAACCCAACAAGGTTGAAGCCGTGCAAGGATTTCCGCAGCCGACCGCCAAGCGCCAGCTTCGGGAATTTCTGGGTTTGGTAAACTTCTACCGCCGTTTCATTCCCCGCTGCGCCCATATCCTTCAACCTCTTCACGACCTGCTGGCCACTTCACGAAATGGCTCGGACACCCTCTCCTGGTCTCAAGAAGCAAAAGAAGCCTTCTGCGAGGTCAAGGACGCTTTGGCAAGCGCCGCACTGCTTGAATACCCCAGGTCCGGTGTCCCGCAGAGCGTAATGGTGGATGCCTCCGATACAGCCGTTGGGGCTGTATTACAGCAGCTCGTTGGGGGAATCTGGCGCCCGATTTCCTTCTTTTCGAGGAAGCTAACACCTACCGAGCGCCGCTACAGCACCTTCGGGAGAGAACTGCTGGCCGTGTACGCTGCCATACGACATTTTCGCCATTTCCTGGAAGGTGTAGAGTTTTTCGTCCTCACCGACCACAAGCCGCTTACTTATGCATTGCGCTCGCTAAGCTCCGACGGTGGAACGCACACAGCACGTGAACGGCGCCAAATGTCCTATATATCAGAGTTCACGACTGATATCCGCCACGTCAAAGGCGGCGACAACGAGGTAGCGGACGCCCTCTCACGGAATCCTGTGAACGCCATCATGCCCACACTACAGGTTGATCTTCCCGCTTTGGCAGCCGCTCAACGTGAAGATGACGAACTGAAACACCTGTTGACCGCGACCACTGCCCTGAATCTTGAGTGGATCCCAGTTCCCGGATCCGAGGACAAGGTTTGCTGTGACACAAGCGTCAGTAGAACTCGCCCGTTCGTGCCCGCGAGCCTCCGTCGCCATGTGTTCGAGTCATTGCACAGACTGTCTCATCCGGGGATTAGAGCCACCCAAAGACTGGTGACGGCACGATTTGTCTGGCCGGGCGTAAATCGGGACGTCCGACGCTGGGCACGCGAATGTGTAGCTTGCCAGCGCTCTAAGATACAACGCCATACCTCGACAGCACTGGGAACACTCCCCACTCCGGATTCTCGCTTTGATCATGTCCACCTAGACATCGTCGGCCCACTGCCACCCTGCCACGGAAAGGCCTACCTGCTGACCTGTGTCGACAGGTTCACCCGCTGGGCGGAGGCCATCCCTATCGCGGAAATCACTGCCGAGACGGTTGCGAGTGCTTTCCTGTACCACTGGGTAGCCCGTTTCGGTGTGCCCTCCACGATAACAACAGACCGCGGCCGGCAATTCGAATCAGCCCTTTTCACTGCCATCAGTCAGCTCATGGGCACCTCACGCATACGCACGACAGCGTACCACCCCATGAGCAACGGCATGGTGGAGCGCTTTCACCGCCAGCTGAAGGCTGCGCTCACGGCAACCGAGGAACACAACTGGGTGGAGGCCCTCCCACTCGTTCTTTTGGGCATAAGGTCCACCTTGAAAGAGGACATTGGCTGCAGCGCCGCTGAGCTGGTCTACGGCACGACACTCAGGCTGCCGGGAGAGCTCTTTGCGCGCGGCTCAGAGGAGGCATCCATAGCTTGCAGCGACTATGCACTTCGCCTACGCAACGTCATGAGCAAACTGCGCGCGGTACCTCCACGGCCCCCAGGGTCGCGTGTGGTGCACGTCGACCCACAGCTCACATCGTGCCCATATGTGTTTGTACGACACGACGCGGTTCGGCGACCTCTTCAGCCACCCTATGATGGGCCGTTTCAAGTCCTCCGCCGTGGCAACAAGCAATTCACAATCAAGAGAAACGGCCGTGAGGAGGTCGTGTCGTTGGACCGCATCAAGCCAGCACACATGGACCGTGACGACGCCGTGTTGCCTCCACTAAGGGAATCATCGCCAGGACCCCCCAGCTTCAATGCCAGCCCAAGTCCACGAGGTGCCCTCCCGGCTGACGCACAGTGGGCGGCTATCAAGAGCACCCACTCGCCTGGACCTTTAACTCCGTTCGGCAACTCACTAGGGGGGAGTGCTGTGGCGGCAGCCAAGCCAAGCCAAGCCGCCAGGCAGCGCCACCCTCCGCTGCTCTCCGGAACCTCCAGAGAACCTGAATAAACAGTTGATGTTTGGGATCCACGCCGCGCGGTCGTGTCTTCTTCTCCCGCGCGTACACGCGTCCCAACAGCCTCAACATTAGTTCGGCTACATACGCCACGATGATGACCGACATATTGATCAGGGCTTTACCGACAGATATCGTTGTTGGATACCACCGGAATCAAGCCAGTAGTACATCTTCCAACGAGGCACCTGATAGCAGCCGCGACATTTGCGCAGACGAGGACTTGCAAGCTTTACTCAAGTACCTTCGAATAGAAGTAGAAAGCCGCGAGCGAAGCCGAAGCAATGAAAACATGGAAAAGAGATACTCCCGACCTGGAGTGAACAGTGCTTCGTCTTCTCAGCCACCGACAGCAGCAGCCCTATGCGCGTCCTCGAAGACAGACAACAAGGTGTGTGTATTCTGTGGTTCATCGAACCATACTACTGAAGACTGTACCTGCAACATAAGCCGAGAAACAAAACTGAAGAAACTGACTTCTGAAAACCGCTGTTTTCGTTGTACCATGGTGGGTCACCGCGCCAAAATGTGCCGACGAAAGGTGAAATGTGGAAAATGCCAAGGAAGACATGTGTCTTCAATGTGTGACCCGACATGGAAGCCCAAGACGGCTGAAGTTCAAGGTAACACAAGTACAGTCGCAACGAACAGCCTCCATACAAGCTCATATGCAAGTCTCGGCACATACGTTCTGCTGCAAACCTTTCGACTGTGGGTTATAGGGCACACGAAGTGCGCATACATCCGTGGCATAGCCGATAGTGGTAGCCAACGCACTTTCATACGAGAAGATGTTTCCAAGACGCTCGGATTGAAAGAACTAGGAAAAATCAGCCTGAGCATCAACATCTTTGGACAGACAGGATCCCTTTCAAGGCTGCACCGCGTCGTAGAACTTCGATTACGTAGTCAATACGACAACACGGAGCACTCGATTCAAGCTATTGAAATACCCTTTATTTGCAACGACGTAGTGCAGGTGCCAGTGAACCATGAGTTCATAAGGGAGATTGAAGACAGTGGGTGCCCCATTGCTGACAAGCTATTCTCACCTGGAATGACCGCTGTACCTGGAATAAGCTTCCTACTTGGAGCGGATGACTTGTGGAAGTTCATGACAGGAGAGATGCGACGTTGCTCCGGTAACAGGGACTTGGTCTCTCTTGGTTCTACATTCGGATGGATGTTTCAAGGGCCACTCTTCTTCAATACATCGGTCAACTTAGCCACGCAAGTGAGCGTACTACGTGTGAACACCTCAAGCGAAACGACCGACCAGGTTCTACGAAAGTTCTGGGAGCTTGAGAGCATTGGAATATTGCCAGAGAATGACAGCGTAGCCAAACTCAATGCTTCGGTCCTGGAAGAGTTTCAGAGAAAACTTTCATTTGTCGACGGTCGCTATGAGGTTGCCCTCCCATGGAAAGAAGATAGCGGAAAACTTGACAGCAATCGAGCGGAAGCTTTAAAGAGATTGTTGTGCCTCGGAAAAAAAATGAAGCGTAACCGTGATTTTGCTGTGGAATATGAGTCGACCATAAGCAATTATATGAAGATGGGACACGCTGAACTGGTCTCCAAAGAACCTGAAGAAAGTGACAAGCTACCATCCAGGATTTATTACATGCCACATCATGCCGTCATACGAAGTGAGTCTACGACTACAAGAGTACGCGTGGTCTTCGACGCGTCAGCACATGGACCGGACTACTCGTCCCTAAACGAATGCTTAGAAAAAGGTCCAAATCTGCTGACCGACTTGGTGGCTCTTCTCATACGATTTAGGATGAATCAAATCGCTTTAACGGCCGATATAGAGAAGGCCTTTCTACAGATCGGTATTAGAAAGGAAGACCGAGACGCTCTGCGGTTTCTCTGGTTCAAAGACGTTCCAACTACAGCAAATCCGGAACCTGAAATAGAAGAGTGGAGGATGACCAGAGTTCCCTTTGGAACCGCAGCGAGTCCATTTCTACTAAATGCCACTTTGCGACAACACCTGACGTCCATCCACGGCAAACTACAGCCTACAGCCCAGATTTTAGCTGATTCTTTTTATATAGATGACCTTCTAGTCGGAGCTCCAACAGAGGAAGAAGCTCAGCAAATCTACCGAGAAGCCAACGTTATGATAGAATCAGCAGGTATGCGTCTGAGGAAATGGGCGTCAAACTCGAAGGCTCTAGGTCAACTGTTTGCTGCGACTGAGGAAACCGACATTTCTTCGGGCTCCGTGAAAGTGCTCGGACTTATATGGAACCCGTCGACAGACGTTATGACGGTTGCCTCCAAGTCGGCGCTTGGATTCTTGCAGACAGAAGGAAAACCGTGCAAGAGGTCTGTGCTGCAGACGGTGTCAAGGATATTTGAACCAATGGGGGTGATAGCACCTTTCATTATACAAGCGAAGTTACTATTTCAAGAGCTGTGGAAGAGAAAAGTTGATTGGGATGATGAGCTACCAGAAGATCTTGGTATACAGTGGAGTAAATGGTGCTCAGAATTACACCAAATTCGAGAGATGGCGATCAATCGCTGGGTGGATGTTTTGCCAGGAAATGTAACTACGCAACTACACCTGTTTTGTGATGCCAGTCAGAAAGCTTATGGAGCCTGTGCGTTTTTGAGATATTTTGGACAGAACAAGACCATATCTACGGCCCTCCTAATGGCTAAATCCAGAGTAGCACCTTTGCAGAAAGTTACGCTGCCCAGACTCGAACTTCTGGGAGCGGTGCTTGCAACTAGGTTGGCGACGTTCCTTATTAGGGCCCTCAAGACATATGAACATAATATGGACGTGACCTTCTGGACCGATTCCACCGTCGTGCTGCATTGGATCCGAGGAGCGCCATCAAAACGGCAACAGTTTGTTGGCCATAGAGTGTCAGAAATTCAACGCAGCTTTCATAAAACTCGATGGCGACATTGTCCTGGGACTGATAACCCCGCAGATTATCTTACACGGGGCACGTCGTTGGAATTCCTGAGCAGCGACAAACTATGGAGGCAAGGTCCATCCTGGTTAAGAGAGGAGGAAGCAACATGGCCGAAGAATACACTGACTACGCCATGTGGTGAAACAGACTTCATCGAATCCAGCGTCGTGCAAGTCCTACATGTCAAAACATTTGGGCTGATTTTGGACTTGGGAAGATACTCAAATCTTACACGAGTGCTGCGAATTACAGCATGGGTCTTTATATTTATTCAGAACTGTCGAAATGCACGCCATCGAGAGAAATCATCGAGCATAACAGAGAAGGACATGAACAGAGCTGAAGAATATTGGATAAAGGCAGTGCAAGAAGAAGTATACTTGGAAGAGATTGACGAACTCGAGAAAGGGCAGTTGTTAAATCAACGATCGAGCGTGAAGACGCTCCATCCTTTTCTGGATGCGGAAAGGCGACTGCGTATAAGAGGCAGGCTACAGTTTACTCAAGAAAGAGAAACAGTGAAGCATCCTGTTCTCTTGCCTCCGCATCATCCATTCACTAAACTTCTAGTACGTGACTGTCATCGGCGCGTTCTTCATGGAGGCGTACAAGACACACTTACTGAAGTTAGAGAGAACTTTTGGATACCTCGTGGCAGACAGGTCGTGAAGAAAGTTATCGGTGGATGCAATACATGTGCGAAGTACAGAGCCACACCAGCGAGCGCCCCAGTGGCACCCTTACCACGAGAAAGAGTGTGTCGCTCCGATCCCTTTCAGACTGTGGGAATAGATTTCGCGGGTCCGCTGTACGTGAAAACGGACAATTCATCTTCAAAGAGTTATATAGCTCTATTCACGTGCGCTGTCACGAGAGCTATACACTTAGAACTGATCTCCAGTGTATCAGCCGACAGCTTCATGCTAGCCTTTCGAAGGTTCACCTCACGTCGGGGATTACCTGGTGTTATATACACGGACAACGCACAAACCTTCAAGAAGACTTCAAAGGAAATCGCTTCTTTATCGAGTGCATTGTTCAATGGCAAATTTCAAGAATATTGCTCTCAAAGAAAACTTGAATGGAGGTTTATTGCAGAAAAGGCCGCATGGTGGGGAGGCTTCTGGGAGAGAATGATAAGAACAGTGAAGTCCACCCTACGGAAGATTCTCGGTCAGCAAAGGCTCACGCCTGAAGAGTTGACCACAGTCTTGTACGAGGTAGAAGCCGTGATAAATTCCAGGCCTCTCACATACCAGGGCTGGGCAGTATCGAAGATACATGTATCTTAGATACTATCTTAGATACTCGTTGGGTATCTTGTATCTGTATCGCGATACGTCTCGCAAAACGAGTATCTGTATCTGTATTTCCGATACATTTAATAATGTATCATGTATCTTAAGATACAAGATACTGCTTTAGAAACGCCACCCTGTGAAACAACAAACGTTGGCTGAACTCAGCTTCTCACGCTGCCACTGCTGCCACAAAGCCACCTCAATAAAGGCGACGACAGTGACATTCCTTTGTCTTTCCACCAGAGTGTTACAGTGAGCATAGGAAATAAGAGCTATGTGCGTCTCTATTGGTGGAACAGAGTCACGTGATGGCGTTTGAGGCTTCTCGACAGAAACAGGCGCGCGAACGTCTACGTGCAACCCACCTTTTGTTTCTTGATGTTTTCTTTCTTTTTAGCGGTGTCAGTGCCGTGAACCTTGTTTGCAGCCACGGTACTGTGTTCCTAGTCCCATTCGTGTGGCGTCTTTCGCTCAAATTCAGATGTTGCTATAATGTTGTTATCGAAGTTTGTCTTGCGTGGCGCTTCGTTGCAGTCTCAAGAATGCAAGAATGGGGTTCCTTTGCACCTCGCTGATTTCACACAGAGATTTGACAAATCTCGTAGATTTAAGCTTGACTTGTACACTATGAGATTGACTTATATGCAAATTAGATTCTCACAACCGTCGCAACCATCGATGCTGTATACAATAGAACAAACATTAACGTAAGAGATGATATTTGGCGTATTGTATCCGTGTTCTTCGTGCTCAATTATGCAAGTTTTTTTTATAGATAGCTTGATTGTAGCACAAGTGCTCTGTTTGCTGTCTTCCATTTGCATCCCACACATTATCTAGGTCTTTGTGTAGCTTTTCTCCCGTTTGTTAACTGTAATATGTATTTTGTAACATCCTCTGTTGCATTTTTTTCTAGTCGCTCTCTTATTTATTCTTATTTTTAATTGTCGGCGTCATTGCTACTATTTACATATCTATATTCCATGTGAGTTTACTGTTCAGGCGATGTTGAGGGCAAAGGTAAAATAATCTTAGCGTGCCTAGTGCTTACAAGAACAAAAATTCTGCTTACTATTTAATAAAACAGCGAAATTGAGTTTATGTTATGATAATGGTAATTATAATGACAAATATTAAAGACGTTAGGAAGGGGATTTGAGAAACATAACACCAAGTACTCCGGTTTTCTCATGAGCGTCCACAGGAGCCCTTTAGTGGTATTTTCCGTGGGCAGTGAGTTTTCTATTGTCTAATATTAACACCTAAGTTGACGATACATCATGCTCTATATTCGTAGCTTTTAGGGATGTCGCCTGTATCGTGTTTATAAAGGGTGTCACGTAACTGGAACCAAATATTTGCAAAGAAAGGCCTCACCTCAACTTAATAAAACCAACGATGGGGTTTACCGCCATGTTGCTCTCATTAGGGTAATTTTATAATGCACTTAATTACTTAACTAATATGAATTATTTAACAATTCTGCTATTCACTTTAGGGCCATGTGCGTTTCGTTACGTTTTAGAGGGCATTCAAAAACGACAAATCTGATTTTTTTTTTTTATGGAGAGGTATATGCTACGGAGGGATTTTTCCGGCGTTGAAAGAAAGCCAGATAAACATGACCACATTGCTGCTCTCCTATTCTATTGTGCTGCAGCGCTCTCAGATGTGCTTCGAGCGAAACAACCGGTAGGTGGACCACGACGAAATGAGCGGCCGCGTTAGGCATCGGCTCCACAGAGTTTCAACACCTCTGACCGCCACACATGTCAAAGAAGCAGCACCGTCCTTGAGAAACGACAGGCTCATGGTCCGCGCGCCGGTTGTTTTGCTTGAAGCACGTTTAAGAGCGCTGCAGTATGATAGCGCATGAGCGCAGTCACGTGGTTTTATTTGATATTTCACGTGATTGCTTTAAAAGCCAGAAAATATTCACCACGTTGCATGTACGCCGCCAAAAAATAATTTCTTTCGCCGTTTTCAAATGCGTTCTATGATGTGACGAAGTGCACTCTGCTCAAAAGTAAATATTAAAAATGTCGCATAATTGGCCATAGTCATTCAACCAACAAAGCGCAACGTAAAAATATCATAACGAGCGTCACATGACGGTAAACCATATGCCATTAGTTTCATTCAGTCGCGGTTAAACGCTTGCTTTTTTTAAATAATTGGTTGTACCTATGTGAAACACCCTGCATACCTATCCACTGTCATTTTTTATTGCGGAACTGCCTCGGTATTTGACATAGGTATGTTCGCTTTCCTTTTTTTAGGTCCCTGTAAAGTCTTTTCGTTTTTGTGTGTGTGTTACAAAAAGGAGGTAAGCAAGCTAGAAGTTGCAATAGTGTGAATATCCTGCGACGCTTTTCCCCGCGTACACCACATTGGTCGAAGTTAAGACATTCTCAAGCAAGCACTTCTGCACATAGGCATGTGCAGCGTCATTATATACATCTATAATAGCAAATTTACAAACGTATCGAAGTATCTTAAGATACAGTTGCGAAGTATCGTATCGGATACATTCATTCCGGAAGTATCTTGTATCTGTATCTCCAATACTTCTTGCCCGAGTATCTTGTATCGTATCGCGATACAATTTCAAAGTATCTTTGCCCAGCCCTGTCACATACTTATCATCGTCACCAGAAGAAATGGAAGTACTGACACCAGCCCATTTCTTGACTGGTAAAAGAATCACTGGCATGCCCTACCACAAACAAGAAATCGACCTTTCAAGCTCAAAGGCCACAGTCACAAGAAGATGGATTCATCGCGCACAGCTAATTGAGCACTTTTGGAGAAGGTGGAGAAAGGAGTACCTTCTGAGTCTCCGTTCGGCGCACCATGCGAGTGTTCAGGCTCAAGATTCTGACAGTCTTAAAGAGGGTGAATTAGTGCTCGTCTATGAAGATAAAACACCGCGTCAACTTTGGAAGACTGGAAGAATCATAGAGCAGCACCGAGGACGGGATCGGAACATCAGAGCATGTTCAGTGAAGCTAGCCAACGGCTCTGTCATACGAAGAGCTGTACAACATCTCTACCCCATTGAACTTTCGTTGTCATAGATTACTCGAACTGCGCGCCTTTTTGGGGGGCGGAGAATGTTGAAGAATTCTTCTATTGTGCTAGAGCGCGAGCGCAAGCGAACAGAGAAGACAACGAAGATCAGTGGCCGCGTTCGCCATGAACACGAGGACGGTTCTATAGTCTACCTTTGTTGTAAATATATGCGTTTGCTCTCTCAACTGGTGTGGTTATTCTACAACAGGGCCTGTAGGAGCCTCATAGCAGATGACACTCACGTTTTGGGGCTCCTTGAGCGGTAGCCCAGAGACTTCCAAGGAACACGGCCACTTGCAGCTGGACTAGGTGGGCTACGCCGGCCACTTTTCGGAGACGGTGGGCTCACACGTCCTGGGGTGTTCAATTTCGGTGGATATTTGTAGGGCTCTTGAGCAGTCAAGGTTCCACGATCGTAATCGTGGTAGCCAGGCGCTTGCTGCGTCACTTGTTGCCTACCAGGACTCGGTGGTGCTTGCTCGCTCTGTCGATGACCCGCTGCAGCAAATGAATGCTGCCTACTTTGTTGAGGAGTGGATGCACCTGGTTTTGATTCTGCTTCACCATTCCTGAAGTTCATTGGCGTCGTCTGACCGCTAGCGGGTCGAGGTGAGCCTTGTGTGCTCTTAGATGCAGCGGAACTGTATGGTCTCTGTTCGGCACGATTATCACTGGTTGTACCGGTACTGGGAGCTCCATGTTTCCTGACAACGTGCTGTGGGCTCGAGCTTCCGTAATTTGTGTGTCCTTGGGCAGAATTTCCTGTCGAGCTCTGACCATGACCAGTACTGGGAGTTGGCTGGTTGTAGTGAATGTCGAGGTCATTGGGTGATGTGGACATCTAAGGGCGTGATGTTACCTGCAAAGTTTAGCAAGCAAATGATCTATGCGCTTATGCATTTTATTGAACCAATATTTAGCTAACGTATGTTTATTCAAAGCTTTGAACACTGTATTACTGGTGGGTGTGCAGGGGAAGACGCGGAGCTCTACACACATTCTCTTCAGTCATACAGGTTTTGATTTAGTCGGCCCCTAACATTAATTCATATTATTTAGAGTTTTATATACCAAAACCAGAATATTATTATGAAGACGCTTAGGTCCGGGGCTCCCGAAATTTCGAGCATCTGGTGTTCTTTAATGTGCTCTCATATAACACAGTACACGAGCCTCCAGCATTTCGCCGCTCTCAAAATGCGACACCCCCGGGATCAAACCCTCGACCTTCACGCTATGGTGCAACCGAGCACTATAACCACTGGGCCACCGCGGCGGTTGCTCGGCAACTGTTCATGGCGTTTGAATTTCTGTTACAAAGGTGTGCTCATTGTTCGCAGACCATACTGCTTGCATTTAGCTTCTCAAGTCTTTATTAAAATCCTATTTCTATTCCGACATTCATGGCTTTCCGATTACGTATTTAGCAAAATCAGTGAGTTTACAGAGTAAGGGGTTAATGTAACCAAGAAGATAATGACCCATAGCCAAAATACCTGTGGTTGCCCGGTTGAGAATGCGCATACGTTTTCATCCGCAAGTGATTTTAATACGAAAGTGTGCTACGCCAGGGTCCACCGAGCATTTCGTGACGTATTTCCAGCAAGATGAACGTGATCAATTGGCAAAGAAAAAACAAGAAAAAACCGGCAGATCCCACGCATTGTGGGAATCGATGTAATGTGAAGCAGCCAGCAAGGAGCAATTCGTGCTCTACATAACATGCGTGTCATGATTTTCTTGTTACCACCTGCCACTTATGTTCTTCATGCGGTCACGTCACGCAATACCAAATTTGGTGTATATCAAGCTGTCGAAACGGCCGTGAGCGTGCCATGAGCGTGGCATGCAAGTTATGTTGCACATGGCATGTCATGATTTCCATATTAGCACTGGTCATTTAGGTTCTTCATACAGGCACGTCACGCAATACCAACTTTGGTGTATATCATGCTACCGAAACGGCCGCGAGCATGCCATGAATGGGCATGCAAGTGATCTTGCACATGACATGTCCTAATTTTCATATTACCACCTGCCACTTATGTTCATCATGTAGTCACATCACGCAATACCAAATTTGGTGCATATCAAGCTGTCGAAACGGTCGTGAGCGTGATTCCTTCTTGATTCCGCACCCAGAGTTGCTAAAAAGCGTAAAAAAAGTGCATTTGTGAAATAATCACGAAATTTCTATTTCGTCATTTGTAGTTTACTTTTTATATACCCTCTCCCACTGTAAGGTCTATTGGCGCTGTGGGTAATGAAATAAATAAATAAATAAAAAATAAATAAATAAATAAATAAATAAATAAATAAATTTTAGAATCGAATGCGGAATTTCAGTCGAAAGTTTTATAGAAATACTGCTCTCTTATCTGAATTCTACTTTGCTCGTGTGGAATGGTGAAATGTTCGTGCAAACCTCCGGAATATGCATTGGTTCTAAGGTAGGTCGTTTACTCCGTGACATTTTTCTAGCACGAGTGGACCAAAAAATTCATCGTGCTGTACATGGTCTCCCAAAAAGTATCTGCTTTTGTTGATGATTTTTTGTTATTTTCGGGGGGCTGGTTATTGTACTGAAAGTGTTTCGTGAATGTGGTCTGGTGCTCATGTTCACCCATGAGATAGCGAAAGATGAAGAACTACAGTTTCTAGACCTCTCATTGCGAATTTCACCTAACCACATGTGTTGGATGTACAGCTCTAGATCAGAAAACCCCTTGCTCCAGCAGAATTAGAGACGTGAGTTGGCCTAGTTGTTGCGTATTAACTGCAGACATAACTAATTAGCGCAAAAAAAACAACGGACAAGGTAGAGACGACAGACAGGACGGAGCGCATAAGTGCAAGCTCCAGTACAAGTCGGGTCATTCAAAAATCGTAAAAAACGAAATAGCAGTGCCGTGTCTTAAAGGGGTTATAGTGAAGTCTTGCTGTCACTTAATGAAAGAAAGCTTTTCAAAAGAGTAGCTAGGTTAACTTGAGCAGGTTTCCCAGAACCGATTATCACCAGAGCGATTGATAAAGTAATAATAATATCTGGGGTTTAACGTCCCAAAACCAGGATATGATTATGGGAGACGCCGTAGTGGATGGCTCCAGAAATTTTGACCATCTGGTGTTCTTTAAGGTGTGAGGCCAAGTGAAAAAAGCGACTTTTTTTTCAAAATGTCAGTTTTTGGTTTTCGATCATGGTAAACGCGCAATTTATTGCCCGTCATTTTGCTGCAAAAAGTTTCTGTCTACGCCGATTTTTTCAAAAGATACAAGCAAAAACGTGAGACCACCCATCACATACGAAACCGAAACTGAAAGTGCCGTTTTTGTGTGAATCACAAGGTTAACTAGATATGTAGTATTTTTTTGGTTATTTAGCAATCATATCAAGTGCGAACATGTAATAATGCTCTAAAAGCTTTGTCAACACATCATTTTGCTGCATAAAAGTCAAACTTCTGATCACGGGTACGCGTAACCTGGTACATGTGTTGATCACACTCAAGGACACGTACGTGAGCCTGTAAACCATCAAATTTGCTTTGTTTGACGCTGTGTGTCATTTCAATAGTGGAAACAAGAGCACATTTTATGTTTTGAGCAAATTCGGATCGATCCAGGTCTCTACACTGCAAAAGCTTGCCTCACAAATGATCAGCACCGCAGCGCGAAAGCGTTTCGTCATGGCACTGATGCTGCATTGCAAGCTAGAAAAACAAAATTAAGAATTGCCACTCGAGCAAACGCTCACAATAGTAAGGTCCACGATGGAACTGGCTACGAATATTGAGAATTTTAGCGCTCTTGATCACCTTGTGTAAGCGCTGCACCTGTTACAAATCCATTTTGTTAATTTTCTCAGAACTTATATTTCTGGCATTTTTTCCGTACGCGAACAGTCATAACTGTTTTGCTAATAAATATTTTTGATTAAAACTTGGCACACTTCCTTGTCAACTTAGGAGGCGTGCAATGAACCTCAATAAGCAAAATCGTGCAACAAGTTTTAATATGGCTGCCTGCTATACGAAGGTGCCCCTAGTGCAAGTGCATACTTTTTGGGTTATTATATTACTATATTTTTAATATTCATCAGATTTCATTTGTTTTGGTTCATTGCACAGGCCAAAGCCTTTTTTCATGTCCCTGCAAAAAATAAATATTTCTTATTTAACGGAATTTGAGTTAGGAGTGTTCGCGTAAGGCCCACTTTTAATGATATTTTTAATTATGAAAAATTAACGAAAAATAGTACTCGCTTTAAAATGCTCACATGTGCCTAAAAATATGTGTTTTATATTGTAGGCTAATAATATTTAGTGATTATCGCTTTTTAAAAAAAATTTTCCGACACTTGGCCTCATACCTTAACGTGCACTGACATCGCACAGTACACGGGCCTCTAGCATTTCGCCTCTATCGAAGATTGATAAAGTAATACGAAGAGTAAAGGGCGTGCAATCATCACCTTCAAGCAACAGCCTGAAGAGGACAGAAACGCGCTGTGCAGTTGTGCCTGATGTTCACCATTTTCTCATGCATTGAAGGATGTTGGCGGAAGGTATAGCATTGATGATGTTTTCAGCGCTCTCATAAAGATGCAACATTTGCGCCCGGCTGTTTCCAAAAAGTTTAACATAAGATAAAGAAAATGTAGTCGTGGTTTGAAAGAAGGCCCGAAGTTCACAAAATGCAGAAAAAGGTTGTTTATCGGATACCGCTAACTTGTGGAAAGATGTATATTGAACAAACAGGTTGCTGCATCAACACGCGTCTAAAAAAAGAGCATGAAAGTTCTCTGGACAAAGAAAATTTTTTGCACTTGTCCAATCACTGCAAATAATGTCATTGTAATTCTGTTTTCTGTGACACAGCCATCTTGTTTGCTCATAAAAATAATGAACTTATGCATGAAGTCACGGGAGCGTTTTATATAAGTAGGTGTGGGAAAAACATGCCTCATGACTTGCCCCGCGCATGCTTTGTGCTGATTCTTTGTGCTTGTCTGTTTAGTCCTTTTCAACAAATAAAACAGTTGCGAGTTAGCTCCCGTTTGTACCTTCCTTCTGTGTGTCTCCGTATATTGCGCGTGCTACAAGAACGTTTAAACATGAATTCATACCAACTCGCCCAGCTAGCCATTTTACTACTTCTTTGAGGACGCCTTTCACTTTCGTGTTATAACGATTCCTATGACGGAGGGATCTAGCAGGCTTTGTTTAACGAAAATGTTTTATGCCGAGCTCCACCAAGACAACCTGACGTCAGTTCTGTCACCCAAGTGACATTGGTGTACTGCACACAAAGAGATGACAAGAAAGATTTGAACGAAAATTTCGTCGATGCGGACTATCTGGGAGTAAAACGTACGGCCACTCGGTCGGACCTCTTATATATATGAATGTGCAATAAACAATAAACTACTTCTGTAAAGACAGGTTTCACTTCCACGTTATACCGATTCCTGTGACGCAGAGATCAACCGTGTTTTTTTTTTTATTGAACGGGTTGTTTCCGTTAAAAATAGGACCAGCTTCATGATTGCCTAAAACGTCCTCTCGCAAAAGATTTTACTTCACCTACTTATGGGCCCCTAAGCCCAAGCGAAATCTATGTTGTACCTGATTTAGTTTTGCAAAAGAGAGATTACGCAATACTTGTTAGGCGAAGAGAGTTCAAAGTTTTCGTATTGCGAGGCATGGAGAAACACGCGGTGTCCGTAAATGCTGCTTTGAGTTTGCAAGTGGTGAGACAGGAATGCACCTTAAGAGGGACGACAATCCACGGTCAAGGTTATCAGGGTGTGTAGGTGTTCCTGCTTGAGCCGTAAAATAGTACTGTTCTCCGCAAGTAGTGATATTACAATAACATTATTGTAATATTTTACGCTACAAGGCCAAACACCAACATTCATTGAATGTTGGTGTTTGGCCTTGTAGCGTAAAATTGTGTCAACGAGTTTTGATTTGAGCAGTGATTGGGGTCGCAGACTGTGTAATGCCCTCACAAGCATCAAAATGCGTGGGCGCATTCCGAGCTTTTCATATGACTGAGATTCTGCAAGCATTATACAGATGCTATGCACTGTTCCTGGAGATATCGCTGAGATGTGAGTTGAAATACCCACGTTTGTAGCACGTTAATGGCAATGGGCTGCTTAACTGTAAGGTTTAAAAAACTAGGACTACACTTCTAAACTTTCGGAAGAAGGTTTGTCTAAAAACTCGTCTGCATTTCAAGAGGGTGCAAAAAGGAGTACTATTGCTTAATTTTCTCGTGTGTGTCCTTACCAACCAAGTTAACTTCTTGTCAGACTAACAAAGAGCCACCCGCATAATTCCCAAACGACAACGAATACTGACGATTTGATGTCTTCGTCAACACAGTCATGTTTTATTACCTCGCAATTCCGTGAGCTGGACTGCCCGTTCAATTTCGCTCTCTTTTGTGTAGGTTGAAAGCCGAA
Organism: Rhipicephalus appendiculatus; assembly: GCA_030522465.1. Classification (NCBI taxonomy): domain Eukaryota; kingdom Metazoa; phylum Arthropoda; class Arachnida; order Ixodida; family Ixodidae; genus Rhipicephalus; species Rhipicephalus appendiculatus. The sequence goes on along the minus strand of JALIZH010023502.1, from coordinate 30,079 downwards.
AGTCATCAAGCGAGAAAGCTGCGTTGATGGAAAGGTCTAACGAGCAATATTCATGGATGCGTTTAAAAGGGGGGCCAAGTGTGAGTCCTTTTGCATAAACATTAGCCGATTTGTCTATATAATGATTGAATCATATGTCTAAATTATGTATGACTTTCTAGTTTTTATTGCGATTCGAATTATATGGACACTGTCGGCTGGTTTTGGCCGTCGCCGTTGCCGTCGCCGTCACCGCCGCCGTCGCCGTCACCACCGCCGGCGCCGCCGCCGTCATGTAAAGTATATGTATATGTATCTATATATTTATAAAAGCCACAAATGAAAATAATTCAGAAAAATATTTCCGACGCGCGGCATCGAACGAGGGACCTCTCGCTCTGCAGCGCGCGGCGCTAACCGATGAGCCACGAAAGCGCGCGTCCTTCAACGTTCAAGCGGCGAGCTATTTAAATACAGCGAGTTTTCAGCATTACCAGCGACATGACGCAAAGGGCGCGCTTTGCGTAAAGCTTTGCGGGGCTCGGCGCCCCTCTCGTCGCGACGCCCGCGGTGATGCGGTCGCGCAATTTACCCCGTGGCGGGCAGACGCCCGTTCGCCCGTTCGCCCACACGCTTATCTTGCGCTGGGGGAGAATCGGGCTTTCGCCGGAACGATTGCGTTGTAGTTACCGAGCGCACGAAGGTCACTTCGCTCGCGGCAGTCCCCCCCGTTTGCGATAAGAACACGCTTTTCAAACACAGCGAAGAAACAACTGTGACACTTGTTAGTTCGCGCTCGTCTGTACCTGTGAATACGTTTCGTGCGTCGTTTTTGTTTGAGCAGCGCGTTAAGTGTCGAACTGGGAACGTTGTTAGTTCTCTCTCGTCCTGTGCGTGTTGTTTTCTTGCGTCATGTGTGCATAAGCAGCGTGCTGCAAGTTTCGACCTGCTTGCCATTCGTCGCTTGACATTCCAATTTGTTGCTATCGCATTCACTGCTTCGCCTTCTGGCGAAACTGTGACTTCTTTAACTCATTTAGTAAAAGTTTGCCTTGCGAAAGGCCCCTCATGTGTTTCTCTACGTCGCCGAGCCACCATCTTCCCTGCCATTGCTTTTGGTCACGATTGCTAAGCTGCCGGCTACACACTGCCAAATTCTGCCACCGCAATTCGCAGCGTGGATAGCGGCAACGATAGCGAATAACTTTAAAGTATGGTGGAATTTCACAGCGTCCAAATTAATCTTTTGGACCACGCCAAAGTCCACTGGACCACTACGGCTCTCTTTGTCCGTGCTGTGCTCAGGCCGTTCATTGGCTCTCACGTAGGATACGCACATGGCGCCAAGAAGCCTCGCAAGTTGAAGCCAACATCACTGCACTTAACCAAAAAAAAAGCCGGTGTCAAAAAAAATTATCTGTATACTCGCATACCAGTTCTCTATATGTCTTCATTCAGGCGGACAGTATGTTCAGTAATGTTGCCGCATTGAAAATTGTAAACCAAAGCTCAAGGAGTTTAGGACTTGGCTTATTTTTACTCTTCCTGTTCATGAATATCACGCTTCATGCTTGACATAACGAACAAATAACAAATAATTTAGTCTATATTGGGATATTGTTACATGTTATTTACTCTTCCAGTACATGGCTGCATACGGAACTATAAGCCGTTAACTTATTCTATTCTAACCGTTAATAAATATGCTCATCACGTGCAGGAATTTGTCCTCTGGACTCATTCGGCTATCTGCGCAGCAACATTGTGCCTGACGCTCCCATTGTGATATCTGATCAGTGTTGACTTACCAGTTTGTTTTGACAACTTTAATATTTATGTATATGCGGTCCTTTGTCGCTACCTACTTTGTGTTACATCCTACCTGCACATTTAAACGACACACCTCTCCCACGTATTATACATTCAACAGTGTTCCCACTGTTTTGTTTAACATGATTTGCTTTGTTACCTATTTTATTCGAATTTTATGCAATTTTGCTGCCTTTCGTATATATCACTTTTACTAAGCCCTCCTTATTCAACGTCTCTTTGGGCCCTTTAAGTACATCCAAATAGAGTAGTCACAAATTACATCAGGATGAATTGACGTACGAAAATTGTCGGCGTTCTTGCCCCCCTTACCGGCCTTTTCTGGACGCTGTCTTTTTGTCTGATCCACGCCCAGGTTGTAGTGATAATTCCAGGCAGCCCCACGTATCCTTGCCTGTGGAGCCACAGCGCACAATTATTGAGCCCAAGCCTAACAAATTATAGCGACTCTTCCCAGCAAGCTAAAAGCGTAACTGTTAGCGAGCAACGCTTCTTCTTCCCCGTTTTCTTCTTGGGTTGCTGTCGTCTGAGCAGGTGCCTCATGCCCGCTGCCGGCAAAGGCACAACGCCCTCATCGATAAATACAACTTCTTATAAAACACGCACCTCTGTTTAGATTTTTAATACTACCATATTCACAGCGATATAGGCTCCCAAATTAGTAATGTAACCTGAATTCAAATTTGCTAAATAGATTAGCACTATAGTATGCAAATACCATAACTTGGCAATTTTCTTCATTTTTTCGGCACTGACACTTCTCGTGAGCACAATGAGTGCCTGGAAAAGTTGGTTGTTGGTCGTTCCTCAGTAACCTGGGTAAGCCGAACATGACAGGCTACACATGAATCGGGCAGTAGCTTGTTTCGCCAAGTGGATATCATTACAAATAAATTAGTTTAAAAACATAGTTTAGAAATTAACTGTTTGTGGATATAAAATGTACGTCAAAAGAAGGATAATAGTAATCAAGGCTTTCACAGGATCGCTCCTGCGTCTTCCTCTCGGCCTGGCTGTTCGCGAAAAGCGACTACAATATCAAGTAGAAATGAATCAATCAATCTTCGACTATGTCAAGGTTAGAGTGGGAGTCTACGCAACCGTGACGTTCAACAGACCAAAGATTAACGTCGGATTCGACTTCTTCCCTAACTCTTAATTTGTAACTCTGGTGACTGTCGAAGCAATAACAGAATTGCAGGCAGCCAATAAAATTGTTTGCCATCACAATTGCCGTCGCCAATGACGATGACCAGAACCCGCTGAGAGTTTCCGAAAATTGCTATCGCCAAGAAAAAGCCTCCACGAAGTCTCTATTGAGTGTCGTCTAAGACATGCGTAAATGTTACCCCCCGTATTCATAAACGCTCCTTGACTTGAACTTGACTTGCCACCGCCTCAAGGCAGCGTTTGAAACGCGTTTGTGCTGCCTTGGCACCGCCTAAAAACAGTGCGATCGAAACGCGTTTGTGCTGCATTGAAGGCGGCGGCAAGTCAAGTTCAAGTCAAGGAGCGTTTCTGAATACGGGGGGTAGCTTTCCGTGGAACGCTATTGTGCGGCGGCAGAGCATTCCTCGATAACTAAAACTCGTGTGTCATGGCGTTTCGCACGAGGTAAAGTGACATAAGTGACACTTTCTACCATCATAATTAGGCTGAAAACAGTCTTTCACAACTTGTATTCAAATTCTAGTAATGCAGGTGAGGGCTTGTTTACTAATGCCGGCAAAATAGTTCGTAAAATGACACATAAATGCGGTTTCCATTGCTAATTTATAAACATCTCTAAGACAAAACTTGTACACCTCCTGTTCCTCCAAAGAGAGAGCTTCACCTGAACAGTCGCGTACAGCTGGCTCCATAAGCAGTGACGTATACCTCTGGTCTCTTCAATATGTGTGTTGTTTCATTGGGCTCAACCCATCCTTGATGTGCAGGGTGTTTCAACAAACTAACACCGAGTATTAAAATTGGCAGCCGCTCCACGAAGTGCACGCTGATGATGGAGCGAAGCTCCATTGACGAAATCATAAACGATATAATGAATGTTTATCATATCCATTCATCCGTGCGTCCGTCCATCACGGATGCACGGGCAGACGGACAGACAGATGCATGGACGGACGCACGGACGGCTGGACAGTTGCACACACGGACGTATGGACAGATGCACGGACGGACGAACGCAAGCACGGACGGAGTGACGGAGAGATCCACGGACGGTCGGATGGAGGGATGGACGGACTCACGCACGCACGCATGCACGCTTGGAAGGATCGACGGACGGACAGATGCACAGACACAGTAGGGTCTATTTTAAACCTATATGCGCGCTATGAAAGCTCCATGTACGATGTACAACACCTGTTTTTCGGTCCGACGGGGAGCTACGACGACGGCGACAACGGATATTTATCAGAGCCTCAGGAGCTTCGCTCCCGAAAATTGTGCGCAGCTCCACCTAAAGCGAATACAGGGAAAGTGTTTTGCTGGCCTGTGCCTGTGTTTCTTTTTTTTTCAGCATTTTTTTTTTTTGTGCCCGCGCTTCAATATTTATTTTCCTCATACTGTTGGCCAGTCAACGGTTACAGGGTGGGTCAAAAGCAGCACTTCTGCAAGTCATACATTATATGAAAAAAGAAAAAAAGAAAGACAGTTGAAAAGAGAAAAGATACTGCATCAGCAAACATTAGAACAAGTGGAACAAAATAAAAATGACGTAAGCGTACACATGGCGAGAGAGAACAAACTTTATTTAAAGTGGAGAGGTTTCGGGGGCCGATGTTGGTACACAAGGAAATAGTTCGTTCATAGATCGATGAAATGACGCACCACCATAAATGCAAAGTTAACCACTGCTCAGTGTTACAAAACATAACCGAGGATTACCGTACAAGGACACACAGCCGTACATAAGCAAAATATTCTGTACATACATCGATCGAATAATACAAAACTAATAATCGAATGCTAACGAATGATGTCAAGACTCCCACAACATGTGCACATGCGTACGTCCTTAATTTCGTACGAGGCTATTTTCAAATCGATCTGCAGTGGTGCTTTTGTCCGCCTCGGTGGAACAGTGGTTACGGTGCTCGGCTGCTGAATCAAAGGTCGCGGGTTCCATTCTGGCCGCGGCGGTCGTATTTCGATGGAGCCGAAATGGTAGAGGCCCGTGTACTATGCGATGTCAGTGCACGTTAAAGAACACCAGATGGTGAAAATTTCCGGAGCCCTCCACTACGGCGTCGCCCATACTCATCTCGTGGTTTTGGGACTGAAAACCCCAGATAGTATTAGTATTATTATTATGCAGTGGTGCTTTCTCGAGTTAGTAGCGGCAATTTATTCCATTCTGTAATGGCTCTTAGGAGAAAGAAAACGCGTAGCTGTTGATCTGCATCTCAGGCACTTCGAAATTACCCTCTTTCTCTCTTCGCAGTATTCTACCTTCTCGTGCTATCATGTACTGGTCACTGTTGATCAGTACCTTTTAGCGAGAAGGTGAAAAAAACGTTAACGTTTTTAGCGAGAAGGTAAAAAAACGTTAACCTTTCTATGCGCCTGCGTTCAGCAAGCATGGGCGAGTTCAGAAAACTGAGCATTTCGGAGACGCAATCTGTACGAGAGTATCGCGATAGGATAAACCTTGCTGCTCGACGTTCAACTCTTTTCAGTCTCATAATTAACCCTGACTGATAAGGGTCCCAGTTTATGCTCGCATGCTTTAGTGTGGGCCGTACGTGGATTAAATAAGCTGTCAGTTTTACTGACTGTGAGGCTAAATGCAATGTCCTTCGCCAGAACCAAGGCTTCTTTTCCGCAGTTTCACATACTTTTGTAATATGGTAGGACCAGTTTTAATTCTTGGATATATTTACGCCTAAGTATTTCAGCACGTCAACCGTAGAAACTAGTGATGAATTCACTGCGTAATCGAATTCAAAGACATGATTCACTTAATTCTTCACGGGCAATAAAACAGTGTTATTCTCAATTATTTTCATTTCCCATTTGTCGCACCATTTTTCTACTGTCCTAAGAGCATCACTGAGCAATTGCTCATCTTCCGGGCTATGAATTTCCTCATGCAGTAGACAATCATCGGCGAAAAGTCGCACCGCGATTCATTCGTCTATTCCAGAGGCAACATCATTAATATTGATTGAGAATAGCACCGGGCCTAACACAAACCCCTGTGGAACACCTGACGTCACGTTCAGCGGCTTTGATTTAATATGTTCCACTTCTACGTATTGCGTTCTGCCCTGAAGGTACGCGGTTATCCATTTCACTATTTTCTGATTTATTCCCATAGCTGTCAGCTTCACGAGCAATTCTGCATGTCGCACTGTGTGGAATGCTTTCGACAGATCAAGACAGATGGCATCTATTTGTTTATTTTTGTTTAAAGTCATGCCAAAGCAACACCACCTAGATTACTTCAGGCCTCCGCACTTCGTCGGCTCACTAGCTGACGTCATCAGACCTAGCCCGACCCGAGAAAACCAAATGTTTTCAGGCGTGCGGGGTAGATGGCGCTAGCTGTCGCTTGCTACTCCGAGAACTGCGAGAATTGTCAAACCGGTCAAACGGTGCCCGCCGCATGACTGAACATGTTAGTGCGCCACGTGGATACTCTCTTCTGCTCGCTGCTGCGCTCGCCGTCGTTTGCGTAATTGTGCTCTTCGGAAGTGTTTACGCGTATCTATGCCGTGAATTTTGTGTTTCACGTGTGTGTGGAACCATGGGCCGGTGCTGTGTTCCGATGTGCAGAGGAAATTATGACGGAGGCCCAAAAGTTCGGTTGTTTTCTTTTCCGAGTGACCCGAAGCGAAGAGCCGAATGGCAACGTGCGGTGCGGCGCGATGATGTGGACGTCGCACAGTTGAAAGACCCCAAGGTAAGTGAACTCGTACATATTTATTATATTAAAGAGATTAAAAGGAGAATCGCCATCCGTGCGTTTGTTACAGAAAGCTACAAACGGGTGGGTGGCAGAAAGCTGCAATACAACCATAGGTTTTCATACGTTTCCTCTATTAATGCGGGTCCGCTTGCTTGTTCTGTCCTATGTATCGGTTTCAGAATATTTCAGTTATTTGCGTGCACCATTTTTGTCGTATGCAGGTATGCGAACGCCACTTCAAGCCACAGTATTTGAGGACGACGTCTTCATACACAGACGTTGATGGGAGGACCATCGAAGCACCCATGAAACTCACGAGGCTGACGCCAGACGCACTGCCAACAATTTTTCCTGACTGTCCATCATACGTGTCTGACAAGCGGAAAATACGCGAAGGTCCTGAAGAAAAGAAAAAAACGGGCTGAAGACGAATTGCTTCAGCATGCCATCCAGCAGTCCAAGATCACGTATGAAACCGAGGCACAAGAAAACCACGTTGAGAACCTTGTTGACATTACGTCTCGCATGAAACGTATACGGCACAAAGTGTTTTGGACCCCGACCACATGTGATTCGTGCGTGATATTCGCTCATGTGGAGATGGCAACGCAAGCACCGGAGGTAGCCGTCTCTGTGGTGGTGACCGCAGATTTATCTGCTCGTGTTTTCTTAAGAAGTGTTCAAGTGTCTTCTTGTGAACAGCTGTGCATTCCTTCTAAGATCTCCGATTTTCGTGTGCTCGTTGACCTCCTTGACACTGTGGAGAACTACACTACCAACCGAGAGACAACCCAAAGACAGGACAAAGTACAAGGAACTTTAAACCTGGTCATTTGCCTTCTTGATGACCTTACGAATGAGGATTTAGAAGAAAGTGACAGGGCTGATGCGCTACTGTTCTTTAAAGAGCAGTGTCACCTCCTAACCAGAAAGCCCAACGGTATGAGGTACTCTTCGGAGCTTCTTGTTTTTGCTAGTATACTGCACACGATTTCACCGCATGCATATAAATTTTTGCGCCACAGTGGAAAGCTCGTACTGCCACACCCAGAAACAATCAAAAGAGTTTGCGCAACATGTGATGTCAGCCCTGCTAAAGAACAGAGTGAGGATGGTTTTTTGAGGTTTACAAAACGCAGAGCTAGCATTCTCAAAGAACATGAGAGAAATGTGTCTCTTATGTTAGATGAAATACACCTGCAGCAGTTCTTCGAGTACAAAGGTGGCTGTTTAACGGGCTCTGCTGCTCATTGCGCTGAACCAGCGAAAACAGCTCATGTTTTCATGGTGCAGTCGCTTTTGTCGTCCTATAAGGATGTTGTTCACATCCTTCCTGTGACCAAAATAACGGCAAATGAACTGCACGATGTCTTGAAAAGGGTGATTATAAGCCTAGAGAGTGCTGGTCTTCATGTTGTCGCGGTAGTGACCGATAACAATGCCATAAACAGGAAAATGATGTCCCTTTTCGGTAACAACCATCAAGCAGGAATTGTCTACCCACATCCTGCAAACGCACAGAAGCCTTTGTTTTATGTCGTCGATACTGTGCACTTGTTAAAATGCGTGAGAAATAACTGGATAAACCAAAAAGATGATGACAAATGTTTCCATTATCCCTCATTCGATTCTGTGGCCACAGAAAACAGAAGCGACCAGAAAGCCTCATTTTTTTTGTCTGAGACGCTTGTACCAGTCTGAACAAAACAAACTGGCAAAAGTTGCATACGGGCTCACATATAAGGCGCTCTATCCGACCCACTTGGAGCGGCAAAATGTAAAGCTTGCGCTTAAAATTTTCAGCAGCTTTGTGTCGTCAGCACTCGCAATTGAAGGCAAGAAGCTGCAGTTGCCAGTACTTGAACAAACCGCAACATTTATTGACCTAATTATTAAGTGGTGGAAGGTTGTGAACGTCAGAACACCTGAAAAGGGCCATAGGCTGCGGGATGTTTGGCAAGAGCCAGTTCGTGATATGCAGTGTCAGCAGATTGGATTTCTGGATATGTTTGTGACCTGGCTTGATGCTTGGAGTAGCACAGGCACTTCCTCAAATGGTCTGACCAAAGAGACGCATTTTGCTCTACGACTGAGCACCTATGCCTTGATCGAGTTAGCAAGGTATTGTTTGCATGAGCTTGGTTTTAAGTACGTCCTCTTAGGAAAGTTTCAAACAGATTGTCTAGAGGCTAGGTTCGGCAAGTACAGACAGCTCTGCGGGTCCCAATACCATGTTTCTATAACACAAGTCTTTGAAGCAGAAACAAAGATTCGTCTACAGAACACACTTATTCTAGAAGACTTGCCTCTACCTAAGCAGGAGGAAAAGACACTGAACGCTGAAACACTAATAAGGAAGTACAACATCACGCTTACTGAAGACAGTCTCAACAAGTCTGCTGATGACATGTATGCAATTACGTACATTGCTGGCTATTGTGCATATGCAGCACTGAAGCGCCAGCCGTGCGAAGACTGTTGCGCACAACTCACAATTGTAGATAGAGAGCTGGAGGTGAGCGATCACTTGTTAATTGACAGCATGAGCAGGGGAGGCTTGAAGTTTCCGACGCCATTTGTGGTGCATGCAGTTCTTTCAACAAAAGTAGTTCTAGAGCACCTTACAAGCAAGATGCACGAGCATCAGTTTCACTCAGAAGTACATCAACGTTCCGTCTTGCAAAGCATTATGCTGTACCTAATCAGTGACAGTGAGGAACTGGGCAGTTGTATGAGTGGCCATCACCCTGATCTAGTGCTGAAAAACATCCTGAGGCCAGCCGTCAACACTCTTCTGAAAAATTATGTTGCTTGCAAAAATGACAGCATATCTAAGCAGAAGGGTTCCAGTAATAAGAGGAAGATGCTTACATTGAAGTGATTTGTAGGTGTACACATTTTCTGTGTGTGTGTTTGTGTATGTGTCGGTGTAAATATATATATATATATATTTGCAGTGAGACAGTGCTAATAGCTGATTGTAGTATGTAAACAAGGACCATGCCTCTTGTGTGTTAGCATATATTCTTTTAAGTACAGTGTTTAACTTTTTTTTTTGCCATGAAGCGTCTGCGCTAGTTTTGATTGAAAAGTAACGTGCAAACCAAACCTGTCATATGCTCTAGCCGGGCTTTTGTCCGTGCAGGTGAAGTTGTGACGTGCAATGATCAAATGTGTAAGCTCTGTATTTGAAAATAAATATTTTATTTTTGTTGCCATTCAACTCCTTTAAACTTTCTTCAGTGTAACACCTGGTCACAACATGTGTGGCATGCGCACGTGAACTGAACTGAACTTTATTTGTCGTCCGCGGGCCGAGTCCAATCACGTATGTCGGAACACGCGAAAAAAAAACGCCATTTTGCACCGACCGAAGCTAGCTGTGTCGGGCCAGGTCCGTGACGTCACGCGGGTAGTGCGGAGGCCTGAAGTAGTCTAGGTGGTGTTGGCCAAAGTCATTAACTGTGTAGCGATAGAGAGAGACGAGAGACGTCGTCGTGAAGGTGGCCAACGTGGCCGTGCCGCTGTCTCGCCACTTTATTGAGCGAAGGCCAAACGGAGCGGCGGCAACTGCCGGCGTCCAGTACCGCCAGGCGCGCGAACCCGTTCTGTCTCGCGGCTCGAGCTCAGCATGAGCTGCACGAGAGGCGCGGCGCGGTAGCTAGTAAAATGATGACGATGATGCAGGTTGATGATGATAGCGCTACATATACTCCCCCCCCTGCAGAAATGAACCCGTACTGAAAAACCATGGAGGCGTATATACAAGTGGTTACAACTCAAGTCGAAAGGGTCCGTGGGTAGTCCAGTCGTCGACGTGGAGGCGGAGGGTCTTTACCGTTGTTCCGGCGGGCGGCACTGGGAAAAAAACAGCGGACGGAGAAGGCACCGGAGCGCTGTGGTTATAGACAAGTGGGTCTCACGATGACCTGGTGTGACTGTTCGAGAGCGCACCAGGCGGCACGATCGGACGCGGCTGACAAAGGTGCCCATAGATGTGTCGATTTCGTCGCTAACGTCGGCAGCGGGTCGGTGGTGCTGGTGTGGACTGCGGTGTCGGCGCAACACCAACCTCGGCGTTGTAGGGCGTTCGGTGTGCTGGCGATGGTACACAAGTCCCCGGATGCGGCGATATCGGTCTCGAACAACCGCACCACGTGCATGCCGTCTTGATTGACGCCGAGTGCGGTGGTTTTGTCGACGTAGAGCCACGTGCGATAGAGATGGGGTCCAATTGGGCGTCGTTGCCGTTGTGACGAGCGCGTTTGCATTGTGGACACCCGTTTGGTGGCTGCCGGCCTGCGTCAGCGGTTCCGCAGGATGGATGCCGTGGAACACTGCAGGCGTGCACTCTAGAGGAGGGTTGGTCGGCGCACCTGTGCTTGTGGAAGGACTTTCGGTAGTCGGCGCATGAGGGCTGGTGCACAGATCAGCATGGTCCATGGCTGGCTCTGTGGTAGGTGGGGCATGAGTAGTCTGCTCTGCCATAGCAGGGCCAGGCACGTTGTCCTCAGGCGCGTCAGTCATAGTTGCCGCGTCGTTGAAGTTCGGCCGTAGTTGGTTGGGGGGCTGGAACTTCGGCTGCGGGAGACTGCGAGGGCGAGGCTGGTCGCTGCTGGCAAATGACGCAGAGCGATGCGGTCGACGGAAGCTCGCGTTCGTTAGTAATTGTCGACGGCGACGCCTCCGCAATTAGTGGGCGAACAGCGGGTGGGAGATCGTCCGCGGCCGTGTCAGACTCCAGGTCGTGCGGCAAGGTAGCCGTACTGCAGTCTGACGTCTTCAAGGTGTCACGAGCCGTCGAGGTTGGGGAAGACGGGCGAGTGGCAGGCATGCGTGACGGACCCTCGTACCTTCGGAGACCCTCGGGAAGGTCTTCGGGAAGGTCGGTCAACGCAGGGGCGTCTTCTACCTGGTCGTCGTGGTCGGGCGCAGGAATGGGTGTTCCTGTGTCCGGACCCGAGGTAGAAGGAGTCGTAGCCGGGGAAGAAAAGTCGTAGTAAAGGGAGAGCTGTGGGCTGGCTTTCAGAGCTGGAGTCGATGGAGGGGAAACCCGGAACTCGCGGCTCATCGGAAGGGGGGCGGTAGGTTTCCCCGTAGGAGGCCAGCACCGCTGTGCAGAGGTCGTCGTATGGCTGCTGGCTGGATGTCGACGCGGCCGCGAGATGGCGGAGCTCAACCGGGAGGGCGTGTAGCAGGACGGCGTGCATCTCCGGTTGTGCGGTGACGCCATCCACCATGAGAATGGCATCCAGCTGCTTAAACCATACTCGGGGGTATACCGGGTTGAACGGCGGCACTTGCGGGTAGGGACGTCGAAACATGGCAGTGGCCGCTCGTCGAAAGGGGTGTTGTCCGGGTCACCACTGTAGCGATGGAGAGAGACGAGAGACGTCGTCGTGAAGGTGGCCAACGTGGCAGTGCCGCTGTCTCGCCACTTTATTGAGCGAGGGCCAAACGGAGCGGCGGCAACTGCCGGCGCCCAGTACCGCCAGGCGCGCGAACCCGTTCTGTCTCGCGGCTCGAGCTCAGCATGAGCTGCACGAGAGGCGCGGCGCGGTAGCTAGTAAAATGATGACGATGATGCAGGTTGATGATGATAGCGCTACAACTGTTTCAAGAAGCTGTGTTGTTCTGGAAAGGCGCAGTCGGAATCCATGTTGGTTGGGGAAAATGTGTTGGTGTTTTAAATGTATGCGTAAATTGACTTGGATACAAGGTGTACTAGAAGCTTGCAGCATACGCAGGTCAGCGGTATTGGACGATAGTTTTCAATTAACTGCCTTGATCGCCATATTTATGCACAGGCATAACTCTTGCCTTAAACCAATCATCGCAAGCACCGTTCATCACAAGCGCAGTTTGCGATATCAGCTCGATACCAGCGTTTCGTTTGTGTTTCTCTGGCTGTCACCATGGTATTGACCTTAGGTTGTTGCCGTTTGGTTGCTGTGTCTATTTTTCTGAAGTAGGGTTGAGCAATCGACGTTGTCGTTCTTTCTCTGCTCGTCTAGCCCTGACGGCGGAGTCCGCTCTTCGTCGGTACTACCGTTCTCTGGTGAGCGAGCGCTGTCGTCCTCTGCAAGCCCCCTCAGTGGTGTCAACGGCGGGAAAGACCAAGTGCGCGAACCTTACCCGACGGAAAGGGACGCTATCGCCGCGGCGCAGTTATCGAGTGGCAGCAGTGGAGGCACTGCCTCGATGGGTGCGCTTTTTGAAAGGGCTGATGCCGCCACGCCGCCATTCTTCGGCCAGCGTCCCGCGCCTCTGAGCGGAACCGCCATGAGGCGTTGTGAGCACAAATATGGCAGCCACGCCGCCACAGACGCAGACGATGAATTCACCCTAAAACGGACAAGGGGCGCATCAGCGCACCCTACACTCGGTCAATCGACGCTGCACATCTTATTCTTACCTCTTATCCTTATTTTCAAATCTTACCTAGCGTACTGGCAGCCGTAAAAACAACATTAACGCCGCATCTGCCTCCTACTTTCCTTAGCCTGTGAGTTACGAAATGATTGTACGGTATACCTACGACACATTTCCGCCTATCGCTTTCTGCAACCATGCTCGGAGTTAACACGACGGATTTATTTAAACGTTCAGCGACAGTGGCCACTGCAACCACTGGATAACCTATATCTAAAAGACGCGTAACCTGTGCGTTAAAGCTACCACTCATTTTGTGCTCAGACAACTTCGTGAGGGCGGACTTAAAGGGACACTAAAGGCAAATAATAATTTGCGTCAGAGTGAAAAGAAAATTACACCATCTCCCGCTAAAGGGAACCATGTGTAGATGTGAAGCAGCGGGCGCTAACGCTTACATTGGCGGTGGCGTTGACGCTGGTGCTCATCGCAGCGTTGCGCAGGAGAGAAAACTAATATAATAATAATAATAATATCTGGGGTTTAACGTCCCAAAACCACGATATGATTATGAGAGACGCCGTAGTGGAGGGCTCCGGAAATTCTGACCATCTGGTGTTCTTTAAGGTGCACTGACATCGCACAGTACACGGGCCTCTACCATTAGGAGAGAAAACTGGGGAGGCGCAAAGCACGCAGTGATGGAGCGGTGTTTCCTACTGGAACATGCCAATCGCTGCTAATGGGCAATGAGAGACAGAAGACTCCGACTGGACACAGAGACCCGCAGTCCGCTCTTAGTTAACGCACACGCTGCGAATTTTTATTGTTCAACAACGCACAGGAGAAATCTCCCACCGGCACCACCTTGCAGGTCAAGATCCATTGCCATATATACGGGGTGGCCAGTGAACGGTTGCGCAGCGCGAGCAGTCGGTTTTTCCAACCAAGAAACTCGCTAGCAGACGCTGCCTGCGTCGGCGTCGCGAGGCGAGAGAAGGGGGAGAGTGTAGGAGAGGAGAGAGAGAGGGGGGGACGCGCATGCGCAGTGGGAGTGTGGACGCCGCGGGCAGGGATGCCTAGAGGAGATAGGGGGGAACGTAGGAGGGGGAGAGAGGAGGGGAGGCGCATGCGCAGTGAGGGTGTGGTTGCTGCGGGGAGAGATGCCTAGAGGAGAGAGAGGGGGAGAGGAGGTTTTTTATTTTTATTTTTTTTGAAAGGTTTGCGCATGCGCAGTAAGGGTGGTCACGCCGCACACCACCACCACCACCACCACCACCACCGGATTAAGCTTCGCCATAAGATGCTTCACATCTAATAAATGTTTGGGAACCTCTGAAACGGCAATATTGTTACGATGCGATGCGTTTATTTACAAGAGATGATGGATGCGAGAGCCCATGGATAGAGCAGGTCACAGTCCGAGCCAGCGTCGTTCTCCTCTTCCTTCACGCGTTTCTCCAGTATCGTAGGGATTCCCCCCTTTGCAGACGAAGACCACCAGGCGAGTCAGTTTTCGTTGCGATGATGAAAGCGCTTGAGACGCGCAACATGGACGATGTTGGTCTTGCTTGAGCAGCGGTCATCACGTACGTGACATCGCTCAGGCGTTCCAAGACAACAAAGGGGCCAGTGTAGTTGGCCAGGAACTTCTCGTATAGGTCGCGCTTGCGAAGCGGTGTCCAAAGCCACACCAAATCGCCTTTCTCATAGAGTACGTGTTTGTGGCGTTCATCGTAGCGGTTCTTAGAGCGTCTTTGGGAAGCGAAAGTACGAAGTCGGGCGATCCGCCGGGCTTCTTCTGCGCGGCAAAGGGTTTCAGCGAGAGTAGGTTGGTCGGTTTCAGAGGACGTAAGAATAGTGTTCAGAGCCGTGCGTGGCTGGCGTACGTAGAGCAGATAAAATGGACTATATCTGGTTGTCTCGTGCTGTGCCGTATTGTAGGCGAATGTTATAAATTGCAAGACGGCGTCCCACGTTTTGTGTCCGGAGTCAACATACATGGAAATCATGTTGACGAGAGTTCTATTCGTTCGTTCGGTTACACCGTTAGTTTGAGGTTGATACGACGTGGCGTGACGAAAATGGGACGTAGCAAGACGAAGGAGGTCTTCAACTACATCAGCAACGAATTGCCGCCCGCGATTACTGATGATGACACGTGGGGAACCATGGCGTAATATAATGTGCGACAGCATGAAATGCGAAACTTGAGTGGCCGTGGCTGCAGGAATGGCCGCAGTTTCCGCATAGCGTGTCAAGTGGTCAACGCCCACTACAATCCAGCGGTTTCCGTTCGTTGATCGCGGAAAAGGGCCGAGCAGATCAATACCAATGACCTCAAATGGTGAGCCAGGGGGTGCTATGGGATGAAGTAGTCCTGCTGGCTCGCTTGTCGGACGCTTGTAGCGTTGGCATTGTTCACAGCTCGCAACGTATGCATATACACTTCGACGCATTTTCGGCCAGAAGCGCTCTTGCGTGCGCTGAAATGTCCTGGCAAAGCCCATATGTCCCGACGTAGGGTCGTCGTGCATTGCTCGAAGTACGTGACGCCGCAAATTTGTGGGCTCGACTAGAAGTAAACGGGCGCCTTTGCCGGAATAACTTTTCTTGTAAAGAATGTCATCCTTGACCACGAAGCAGCGTTGACCGTTCGTTCCGGAGGCAAAGAAAGGGGCGAGGCTGCTATCACTGCGTTGCTCCGTGCGAAAAGTGGTCAGGTCGGGAAAATCTCAGCATAGAGCGCATAGCAGCCAAAGCAGAATCCATGTCAAATTTAATCAGACGAGTTGCCAATAAAAGAGGCGGACTCTCTGAGGAAAACTTACGGCGTCTCTTCCACGCGTTTCTCATGAGCCATATCAACTATGTGGCCATAGCTCACCCCTGGAACAAAGGTGATGAAAAGAAATTAAATCTCATCATTCGTAAAGGCATCAAACGGGTACTAGGACTACCCATCCACACCAACACTAAAAAGCTCATGGAATTGGGCATACACAACACATTCAGCGAAATCGCCGAAGCTCAAAATATAGCTCAACTAGCTAGACTATCATCCACAGAGGCAGGCAGGCAACTTTTAGCTCACCTGAACCTCACCTCCCCTTTTTCTAACCAACGAGAACGCACCCTGCCCAACTCTATCAGGGACCGCATTCTAGTACCTCCACTCCCACGTAACATGCACCCGGACTACAACCAGGGTCGTCGTATAGCACGCGCCGCCGTGCTACTAAAGACCGCAGCCGCTATGCCCGACTCGGTCGCCTTTGTAGACGCCGCAAAATACCCCAATTATAAGCACTATGTAGCAGCTGTAACTTCGCTACAAGGAGAACTCCTCACAGCACTTACGCTCCGAAACTCGGACCCTGACCGCGCAGAACAGGTAGCAATCGCATTAGCAATGGCGAACACAACCCGCACTACAATTTACACCGATTCCCGAACCGCGGCCCAGGCCTTCCGTGTTGGTTCGGTCTGTAAAGAAGCAGCCAGCGTGCTCTCGCGTGCCGCGTGGACTGACACCAAACACTTAATTTGGTTCCCGGGCCATATGGGCTCCGACGCCCACCCCCCTCGTCCCAAACGCCAACGAGCTTGCCCACTTCCAGGCGCGAGACCTTACTCACCGCGTCAGGAGAGAGGGCGGCCCATGGCCCAAGGGCGAGAAATGGCTCCGGAACCAACTCCAGACCTATAACGAAATCTGTCAGCACTATCGTCTCGAACGGCGAAAGTTTCCAATCCCTCACCCTCGACTAAAACAACCACAAGCACTATCCTTCCGTCTCCTACAGACAGGAGCGTATCCTTCACCGGCAGTTTATGCAAGATTTATAAGCGACATAAGGCCGGGATGCCCCCGATGCGGCATCCCGCGCTGTAACTTGCAACACATGCTGTGGCAATGCCCCGAGTTGCGCGCGGACGACGGGTCTCCATCCACAGAAAAGGACTGGGACACACTCCTCACAAGTCCCCACGAGGACGACCAACTTCGGGCCGTCCAGAAGGCTCACGACCTGGCCGTCGAGTTTCAACTCCCGGTCCCGTCGTGGGCGCGGCCCGCAGACGACGCCCCCTTAGAGGACATCGCCTCCTCAGGACCAAATAAAGTTATTCAGTATTCAGTCGGGAAATGGGGCATCGACAACTGCTAAATATTCATCGAAGTTATCTTCGTCACACGCGGTTGTCGGAAGGGGAAGCCGCGAGAGGCAATCGGCGTCGGCTGACGACGGCCGCTCTTGTAGCAAACTTCGAAGTCGTGTTCTTGCAATAGTAACGCCCAACGAGCAAGACGACCTGATGGGTCACGTAGTCCAGTGAGCCAACATAAGGAATGATGGTCTGTGATAATGGAAAATCGACGTCCATAGATATACGGGCGAAACTTGTGGACGGCGAACTCAACCGCGAGGCATTCCTGCTCCGTGACAGTGTAGTTGCGCTCCGGTTTACTTAAGCAACGACTAGCATAAGCAACGACGTGTTCAACAGCTCCATGGCATTGGACCAAGACGGCGCCAAGACCTACACCACTGGCGTCGGTATGTACTTCGGTGGCAGCAGATGGGTCATAATGGCGAAGCACGGGTGCTGAAGTGAGAACAAACTTGAGTTGCGAAAATGATGACTCGCATTCCACCGACCACCGAAAAGGCACATCCTTGTTGAGTAGGCAAGTCAAAGGGTAAGCAAGGTCGGCGAACTTGGCACGAAGTGACGAAAGTACGAGCATAAGCCCAAAAAGCTTCGCAACTCTCGTACAGACTGAGGTTGCTTGAAGCCGCTGACTGCAGCGACCTTTTGAGGGTCGGGTCGAACGCCATGCTTCTCAACCAGGTGACCGAAAACCAGAATCTCACGGTTGCCAAAGTGACATTTTTTAGAATTCAGGGTGAGCACAGCTCTCTCAAGGCAGGTGAGAACAGTGTCTTGGCGACGGTTGTGCTCATCGAATGTACGGCCAAAAATTATAATGTCGTCAAGGTAGCACAGACAAACTTCCCACTTAAGTCCACGCAAAATAGTGTCCATGAAAAGCTCAAACGTGGCTGGAGCGTTACATAAGCCAAAAGGCATCACATTGAATTCAAATAGACCATCTGGACTTATGAAGGCCGTTTTCCCCTTGTCATTCGGATGCATAGGGATTTGCCAATACCCAGACCTGAGATCCACGGAGGAGAAGTACGATGCAGAATGCAAGCAATCAATGACGTCATCAATCCTGGGAAGCGGGTACACATCTTTTTTAGTAACGGAGTTGAGACGTCTGTAGTCCACACAGGATCGCCATGTACCGTGCTTCTTCCGGACGAGAATCACAGGGGCGGCCCAAGGGCTACACGAGTCTCGGATGACCTTTTAAGGCGAAAGCCTTTAATGTCTCATGCTCACGTCCGTCCGGTGTCCGTCCGGCGTCCGTCCATCCGTCCACACCCCCCACTGCGCAAGCGCCAACCCATTAAAAAAAATTAAAATAAACAACCTCCTCTCCACCTCTCTCTCCTCTAGGCATCCCTCCCCGCGGAGGCCACACCCTCACTGCGCATGCGCGTCCCCTCCCTCTCCTACGCTCCCCCCTCTCTCGCCTCGCGACGCCAACGCAGACTGCGTCTGCTAGCGAGTTTCTTGGTTGAAAAAACCGACTGCTCGCGCTGCACAACCGTTCACTGGCCACCCCGTATATATGGCAATGGACCTTGACCTGCAAGGTGGTGCCGGTGGGAGATTTCTCCTGTGCGTTGTCGAACGATAAAAAATTCGCAGCGTGCGCGTTAACTAAAAGCTGACTGCGGGTCTCTGTGCAGTCCGAGTCTTGTGTCTCTCATTGCCCATTAGCAGCGATTGGAATGTTCCAGTAGGAAACACCGGTCCATCACTGCGTGCTTTGCGCCCACCAGGTTTCTCTCCTGTGCAACGCTGCGATGAGCGCCAGCGTCAACGCCGCCGCTAGTGTAAGCATTAGCGCCCGCTGCTTCGCATCTACACATTGTTCCCTTTAACGGCAGATGGTGTAATCTTTAAGGCGAAAGCCTTTAATGTCTCATGCTCACGTCCGTCCGGTGTCCGTCCGACCTCCGTCCGGCGTCCGTCCGTCCGTCTGTCTGTCTGTCTGTCTGTCTGTCTGTGTCTGTTCGTTCGTCCGTCCGTCCATCCATCCATCTGTCCGTCCGTCCGTCCGTCCGTCCGTCCGTCCGTCCGTCCATCTGAGCTCTGGCAGGGAGCCAGGTGGCCGCCGGGATGCGCAGATGGACGCCGGTCGCGTCGGACTCTATGGCGCTCGCGCTTTGCTTGCGTAGCGTCGCTGTGCCCAAAGTTTGCAATCATTCTGACCGACGCCGTCTCAATGGACCCAGGCGGTCACGGAATACACTTTCCAATTTACAAAGGGTCCGTAAATTTAAGAGATGCAACGCGGATGGTGTTTGCACGATGCGCAAAGCGCTAGAAAATACTAACGCATGCGAACGGAGGAAGATGAGTCTCGCGTCTCGCTGCGATTCGCGGTAAAAAATAAGAAAACACGCACCCATTCGGTTTGTGTCTTATCCCACTGACAGTGTAAAAGAAAAAAGACATGGCATAATCAGTGGAATGGCCACACGCTTTCGCCGAACACACTTTGGAATGTACAAAGTGTCCTTCAATTTTTTCTTTAACATATCTCTTCGACTTGTTGAGCAATGACCCTGCGCTCTGCAGATGAGACACGGTACGGTTTCTGCCGGATAGGGTGAGCGCAGCCTGTGTCAATCACATGACGGGTACGTGACTCGGGTACGCTAGTTTGCTCGTCATTCTGCGCAAATTCGAAAACAGTGGCATGCTTGGCAAGGACTTTGACCAAATCTTGGCGTTTTTCTGATGACAACGACTTGTTCACCATGCTTAGAAAATGGTCTTCTGTAGGGTTAGGTGCAGATGTCTACGCTCTGGTCGCTTAAAGATGCAATGAAACTACAGTTCACATTTTGTTCAAAGAGGGCCAACCGCATCCCACGGGGTAGCGTGACAGGTTCAGTAGAATAATTTAAAACCGATAATGCCGATCGCCGATCGCTGACGGAAAGAACGCAACGCGGCACGAGCACATTTTTCATGGCGCAATTGAGAGTAACCGGCTCCACAAGAGCATCGAACGTACCGGCGTCTGAGGCAGAGGTATCAACGGGGACATTTTTCAGCGAGTTGGGCGGCAAGATAACATCCTCAATGACGGTGACGGCTCCTTGGCAGCGCTTGGGATCATCAGTAAATGCCGATAGCGAAATTTCACCGGCGGCGCAATCTACGGTGGCACCACACTCTCGTAGAAAATCGATTCCTAAGATGATTTCATGCGTGGAGCTGGCCAGGACAGCAAATTCTACCTTGTACACCCTGTCTCCCACAGTGACACTCACAACACACACACCGAGAGGTCACAGTGTCTCCCCACTCACTGCACGAAACGTTGCACAGCTGTCCCAGCGAAACATCACTTTATGTCCTAGCTGCAATTTAAAGTTAAAACTCATCACTGAAACAGCTGCTCCAGTGTCTATTAAAGCCGTTGTAGGCAGTCCATCAACGAGCGCGGGGACCTTATTTTGCGTCATAGAAACGGGTGGAGGCATAGGTGGATGTAGTGAAAAATGTTTGGTGACCTCACCTCCATTGGCCGCACCACCTAGTTTCCCGGCGGTGGGGAAGCGACGCGTCGACCAGGAGACGGAGAACGTAGCCGGCGTGCAGTGGGGGGGCGTCAAACTTCGTACGGAGGAAGGCGAGTCGCTGCGGAAGTTCTGGTGGAAGTTGTGTGCCCCACGCATGTCACTGCGGGCGTTTTGGTGGAAGCCGTTCCCAACGTACGTGTCCCGCATCGAACGCACACCACCGCGCCAGCTGTTTCGTCGAGGAGAAGCTGGTGGCCCCTCGTAGTGGCGCTGTGGTTCGCGACGCCTCTGAGCGCAGAATCGAGCCACATGTCCACGGAAACCGCAGTTAAAGCACACAGGGGCCTCACGCAAGTCGCCAAACCATCCACGAGGCACCGTGTACCCATGATCGTCCCACGAGGACACCATTGCAGGTGGTTGGCTGAAGGCGTTCTGGAGACCTCTGCGACGATGTAGGTTGTCGGTTGGGGGGCTCCGGTGCTCTTGGTTGGGGCGCGTCATAAACCGTGGCATCAACGGCTGCACACATTGCGTCGTATGGCAGGGAGGCATCGCTGGCACGTGCCCTCGGCGGGGTGACATCACGTGGTCCAAGTTCTTCGCGCACGATTTGTCGAATCATTGCGGCAAGATCGCAGGATGATGTCGGAGTGACGTCGACACTTGCAACGGTGGGGACGTTGGCAAGTCTGCCAAACTTGGGGGTGATGCGCCTGGCCTTCAGAGTCTCAAACGTGCGGCAGTGTTGGATTACGTCCGCTACAGACGCCAAAGTATCCTTGCCTATGAGGAAATTCTAGACGTCCTCAGCAATCCCTTTGAGGAGATGTCCAACCTTGTCATCTTCTTTCATTCGTGGGTCCACAGACTTGCACAATTCCAGGATTCCATCAATGTAAGTTGTGCAAGTCTCGCCGGGGACTTTAGCACGCTGCATCAAAGTTTTTTCAGCGCGCTTCTTCTTCATTGATGGGTCCCCGAAGCAGCTCGCTATTTCCTTCTCGAAGGCTTCCCATGTCGCTATTGTTTCTTTGTGGTTTTCGAACCACACCAACACCGTACCTTCGAGAAACAATCCGACGTTGGTCAACCGGGAGGCCGGATCCCAACGATTGTATTTGCTCACCCGATTGTAGTGCTTTAGCCATTCTTCAACATCTTCTCCGACTTTCCCAGAGAAGGTTCGTGGCACCATTTGTTGTGGCCACGTAGCGCCAGACGCAGACCGCGTGTTGTCACCGTCAGCAACCGGGTCCATCGAGAGCGGCGGTAGTCCAGCCAGTCGGCGGCTTCGGCGTAGCTCGAGATGTGGCGCTTCCGTGATCGTTCGCCCGGGATCTCTCTGCTGTCCCCAGCACCTCCACCAATCTTGTTACGATGTGATGCGTTTATTTACAAGAGATGATGGATGTGAGAGCCCAGGGATAGAGCAGGTCACAGTCCGAGTCAGCGTCGTTCTCCTCTTCCTTCACGCGTTTCTCCAGTATCGTAGCAATATTATCAACAGCAGTGCTCTACTAATCGAGAAATTAAGGTAAATGTACGACACCGCATGCGCTACAAGTGGGACATTTTGGGAATGATCCCAATGATGTAAGAACATCCGACTACAATTAATCACTGTTAATCAAACTAGCTGCAGTAAAAAAAGAACCTTCCGTGCATTAAAACACGTCATAAAATGTTGTTTGTCCGTTTCTCTTTGATAAATAGAAAAAAAGAACCGCCCGGCGTTACTTTGGGTATTGGCGCGAGTGGTTCCAAAGTTGTGTTTTCGCCTGGTTAGGCTGGATAGGTGGTGTCATCTAGCGGGGCCCAGTTGCACCAAGCAAGCATAAAATTGTTCAATGGCCGTTCATGTTGCTGTGGCTCCCGCTATTTTCGTTCTGCTGCTGCTAGTGTCGGCGGCCGCGCAGTAAAGGCGGTCAATGTTGGGCAAGGCAACTGTCAGGAGGTCCGTTTTCAGGCGGGTGATTTGAAGTGCGCTTACTCCGTGCGGACCACATAAACGTAATTTTATTTCAAAATTAGCATTTCCTTGGCGCGAACGTAGTACTACGAGGATTCTGGACTGCTATTTCAGCAATCAACGTCGACTTAATATTTGCGTTTAGTGTCCCTTTAAGGCAAGACATGGCTATACCGTTTTTTACAACTTTCTAGTGCTTCGACGAGAAGTTTCTCGAAACGATCAAGACAAAACCGCTCCCCAAGAACATGAATCAAGCACACCACAGCGACAGACGGGAGGCCAGAACAAAGGCTTTCAACAGGCTACTGGCTGGGGAGGAGGAACTAACCTTCACGGAAGCCTCCAAAGAACGAGGAAAAGGGTGGGCTACTTCAACAGTGACCACCAAAGATAAACTGTTTACGTACATGGTAGTGATAACCATATTGTCGAAGCCGAAGAGCTGGCAATTCCCTGGCCCTAAGAATTCGTGGCTCAACCAGATTGGTTACAGGCTCGCAACAGGCATACAGAAGCTTTGTGCTTCGAACCCTCAGACAAACAACCCCCGGAAAAGGAAGTGGTAGAATTATTCTGGGTCATCGCCCACTCAGCAATGGAGGGCAACGAGTTCGCCCACCAACAAGCCCAAGCGCTGCTACACAGGGCCACACTTGCGGAATGGGGGGAGGGGGGGGGGTGAGAATGGAAAGAGCCAGCCACTTATCCCATACAAAAGCATAGGGAGTTTTGCCACGAGTGACAAAGCTTCAGTGTTGACGAAGGAGCTATAGAAAACATGCAGACAGATGCAGAAAAACATTCTCGCACCCCCGAATATTTAATAAAACTTGCCCCCAGGCAGTACGGGCAGGAATGCCTAGTGTACCCGGAGCAAGGAACCCTATAACTCATGATAAGGGAGTAATTTTAACCACAACTTCTCTCACACCCCATCCCCAACATGCTCCCCCCTCCCCTTAAAGCAAACTCAATTCGGCTAGCGGGCCGCAGTCACGAATTTTAAGGCGAAGCCTTCAATGTCTCAGGCTAATGTCCGTCCGTCCGCCTCTCCACACGTGAACAGATATATCTGTCCCGGTCATGATACAGCCCCACAATTGTGTGGCTGGTTTCGTTTCGGAAACTTCAACGTCCTGGTAAATTTTGTTCAATATTCTGACATCCCTGCTCAGCCAAACGCAATAATATGAACAGTAACGACGAACCTTTAATTAATAATACGCTTAGCGCTTATATTCGCCGACAAACAGTACTTGCGGTTTGAGCGGAAACCAGCTAGCGTGACTGTATTTCACAGAAGGCGGAATTTGAACAAATTAAATGTGAGCTAACGTTGCCTTTGAAAGCAAGAATTTCCCATATGTAATATATGGGTCAATTCTGAAGGAGATTTGGTGCAAGGTTTCACGCAACATAACGATACTGATCTCCATAATGACTGCAATCTGGACGCCGATTTTTAAATACAAAGTTGCAGCCCTGGACTGAGGGCCCCACACAAGGAAGGCTCTGTGTGCATTTGTTAATAAAAGTTTATTCTCTCTCTCTCTCTTGTTCCGCTGTTACGCTTTTCAGCATCATGACCGCATGGGGCTCATGAACACAGTTGTTGAGAAAAAAGCCGGCAGATCCCACGCACTGTGGGAATCGATGTAATGCGAAGCAGCCAGCAAGGAGCAGATCATGCTTTACATAATTTGCATGTCACGTTTTACATGTTAGGACCCATCATTTATGTTCGTCATACAGTCATGTCACTCAATACCAAATTTGGTGTATCTCATTATAACGAAACGGCCGCGAGCACGCCATGAGTGTGGAATGCAAGTTATGTCGCACATGACATGTCATGATTTCCATATTACCACTTCTCATTTACGTTCGTCATACCGTCATGTCATTCAATACCAAATTTGGTGTATCTCAATCTAACGAAACGGCCGCGAGCACGCCATGAGTGTGGAATGCAAGTCATGTCGCACATGACAAGTCATGATTTCCATATTACCAGTTGTCATTTATGTTCGTCATACAGTCATGTCACTCAATACCAAATTTGGTGTACCTCAAGCTAACGAAACGGCCGCGAGCACGCCATGAGCGTGGCATGCAAGTCATGTCGCACATGACAAGACATGATTTTCATATTACCACTAGTCATTTATGTTCGTCATACAGTCACGTCCCTCAATACCAAGTTTGTTGTATATCAAGCTAACGAAACGGCCGCGAGCGCGCCATGAGCGTGGCATGTAAATCATGTTGTTCATGACATGCACGTCATTATTTGCATATTAACACCTGTCATTTATGTTCGTCATACAGTCACGTCACTCAATCCCAAATTTGGTGTATATCAAGCTAACAAAACGGCCGCGAGCGCGCCATGAGCGTGGCATGTAAATCATACTTTTCTTGACAACTTAGTCATACTTTTCATGATATGACCAGCCATTTATGTTCGTCATACGGTCATGTTATGCCATACCAAATTTGGTATAAATCCCATAACGATACGGCCAGGAGAGCACAAAGTCGTAGGCGGCTAGATAGATAGATAGATAGATAGATAGATAGATAGATAGATAGATAGATAGATAGATAGATAGATAGATAGATAGATAGATAGATAGATAGATAGATAGATAGATAGATAGATAGATAGATAGATAGATAGATAGATAGATACGCTCAAACTCGCCGAAGTTCGCTAAGAAATGCTTCGCATTTAAAAAATATGGGACGAAAACTATCACGTGCGCGGCGGGCCGCTAGAGAGGTGTCCGCCGTCCACACGCGGCCCGCGGTGTTTCAGATCCCTGCCTTAGAGAGAGATGGAAGATCTTGCTGCCCAGCCCTGGCCTGGAAGACTAGCTGGTGCTCTTTACCAGGGGCCAGGTGGTGAGAAATCCATATGGATTTCTGTGAAAAGGGATCACTTCCTTCCGGCGCAGTCGCCGAGATCATTTTAAAAAAGCAGGCAGTTTGCACTACGTTGCGCAAACCTGGACACAGCTAAGCACGGACCCGTCACCGCTCGTACTCCCCGTCGACTGACATGTCTAGCTTTGAGATGCACGGCTTCTTCCTGGGTAGTAGTCAGCTGGGCTATGCACTCCAGAACGGAGGTTGCACGTGATGCCTCCGTTGGTGGGCGTGGATTAGCTACTCCGCATACGCGGCTTGGCCAGGCAGTGCGGTATCTGGTCGCTAGACGACACGATGCTTGCTTCTTCTTTGGTTTCATCTTTTGATTTGATTTCATCTTTTGACATAAAGCACGAGTCGGGGTTGGCCAAGACTTCAGTGGCGTATTTCCGTCACGGAAATGACGTACAAAATTGCGCATGATCAGATTCCAAAGAAAAAGGTTCATCGATGGGCGTCGATACCTCGATCTCTCGATCTGTAAGATAAGATGCCGGGCACGCTATCTACTGCGCCACCGTCACATACTCTGGGGCTTTACAAACGCGGCTTTTATATCACACTGTCCTCTCGCAGTGCTCTTGGTCTGTGGGGTGGTGTCTGCCTCTGGGAGCGGTCAATTGAAGTAATGCATTATGACCGCGGTCTCGACGATTAGCTCCTGCAACGCACCGTTGCTAAGCATACGTCCCATTCGGAGCATTTCCAATAGAAGTGCGATTTTGTCAATGCCTTAACACACCATGATGTGGCGACCTTAGCCCAAGCCTCGGCCTCGCTCATAGCGTCCATTCATACCAAAAATACCTTTGCGACGCCCGCCTGCCTCCCCTGGCTGTAATACCGCGTTCCCCCCTCTTACGCTCACTCCGAGACACGACGCGCGTTGCGTTTCCGTCTAGCACGGCCATGCTGTTATAACATGCCTGCGGGATGGTGACCTTAGCCAAAGTTCTGCATGCAATCAGCGACGCTCCTTCAACGCTCCAATCAGCGACGCTCCCCTACTATAGTTACCACAAGAGTTTGAGGTAGCTATAGTAGTAATCATTGATCATGGACGTTAGTCGTTTGGATGGAGAGGTACCACCAAGCGGCAATGTGGTTACTTCCACGTTAAGCGATGCTATAGATGCCAAACACCAATCGACATTGGGCAAGCTTCCTTGGCCAACAAAAATGCTCGAGAAACGCCAGATATGAAATATCGCGCTTCTCTTTCACATATGGCGTGTTTCGCGCGCTTTTGTTTTAGGGGCGAAGCAACTTAGGGTTTAGGCTTGTCCGTTGTGCGTTGTCATTGTCCGTTGTCCGGCGCAGCACATGCAAGGTGCACACTATACACCCCCCGTTACTTTCATGAAGTAGGGAAGCACACACTATGCCACTATGACATTCGTCATTCTGCTGATAAGCGAGGTACCCGCTACACATCTGTAAGGCATTATGCGCGCTTTCTTAGTGCTGTAGCTGATGACGATGAGTAATAAGCACGTTCCAGACGACACATTCTCTTTGTCATCACGGCTCAGCACATGCAAGGTACCCATTATACGTCATGACGATGACGATGACACTGATGACGATGAGGAATAAGCGCGTTCCAAACCACACGTTCTCTTTCTGCCATCGAAGAAAACGATCGTGAAAGCGCTCCCGCCCGCGAAAGGCAAAGCGGCAACGCCGACAACAAGCTCGTACTTCCGAGTTGAGGGCGTGGGAAGCGGTGGCGCAACGGTGAAAACACGTTGCATATACTGTACACACGCGTTGACACTCATTTACATGCGTGATTGGGCAACGTCACGGGTGATTTACGGTAAGAACGATCCTCAGTGCCTCGCCCACTCGTTAAGATTCACTTCGTGGAGATGCGTAGATTTTTTAATAAATGATTGTTTTTGTGGTTATTTCAGGTGACCTACAAGATAAAGTAATTATTTTATTGATTCAGGCAAGAATAAAAAGTGTCCTAATAAATGTTAAATATTGCATTTATGTTTAGTCATAACAATATAGGTTTTAGGTACACACGAGTACCACTAATATAAAACGGGTAGAGTTTTCGTTGAATACATGGTTTTTGAAATCTTGAGCTGAGTTAGCCGAGATACCTGATTATATATATATATATATATATATATATATATATATATATATATATATATATATATATATATATATATATATATATATATATATATATATATATATATATAAAGAGCAGTTCCTATATGCCTAATGTTTCGGCCATGGCACGATTCTCTGACGAAGGCCGTGCCACGGCCGAAACGTTAGCGATAAAACAATTGTTCTCGCGTACGTGTAACTGCTTGTTTTCTGAAAGTATCAATCAACGAAGTTCAGTACACAATATGAATGCAATGAAATGAAGCAAAATTCGTTTTGAGGCAATAAATATAACCATGTGAACTGAACTCAATGAAGACGATGTCTTCCGGTAATGGGAATACCAGTAGGGAGCGACGGGTAATGATCACAATGCGTTTTCATCAAAATTCCTTCCACGTGAAATTGGTCCATAGGCGGTGGGTCGGGGCACATTGAAACGCACGCCTGAACGCCACCGATGCCGGCAGAGCGACGTTGCAGAAAGCTATCTGTAAAAAAAAGAGAAAAGATTGGCAATGTTAGTACCCGTTAGTTCAAGCTGAGCTATTCAGTATGGATTCATGATGACAAAAGGTACGAGGAGCAGTGGGAGGCTGCCTTGCGCAGCTTGAAACCCGACGTCCAGGAGCCCATCCTGGGTTGGGCAGAGAGGGTTTCCGAAGACTACTGTGTGTAGCAACCTCCCCCATCTCTATCTCTTTGCCTTTTTTCTTTCAAAAGGAAAAATAAAGTTTCTACCTACCTACCTACGCACGCAAACACGGAAACAAGAGGAGAGATTGAGATGGTATTTATGTTGTTCCTGTCTCTTATATTGTGTCCGTGTTTCCACGCTTTGTTCATCATGCACTACCAAGGTGGTCTGTTCAGGTATTTAAACTTTCGCCCAAGTTTGATACCTGGGCAAAAACAGTAGATTCCAGGCAAGGGCAAGCCATGAATGCGGTAACGAATGCGAGGCTCTTTTCATCTCTGCTTCAGCCGCGCTCTTCCACAGCGCTCGCGAGCTTTTACTAGCGCGTGGAACATACGACGCGTAGGGTGATACTATCGATTTCGATATTATATGGAGCGTGACGACGATGGTGACAGCAAAAACCCGCCAAGTGCATCTATATAATTGACATCGCAATAATAGCTGCCACCAGAACGTCACTCATCTGCCTCGTTTTAAAGGGCGGTCGCGCGTTCTCGCGAGTGCCTCTCATGAAACACATTTTTACCGCTTTTTGTTTTCGCTGTGTTCGATAGCTGAACAAAGCAGTGATATTTGTTGACCAAACAATATAGCACGCGAGCTGTTTACTTCCTTAAGTCGTAAATCATCAGCAGTGGTTCGTTCTAGGCCGACCGTCAAGTGACGATATTTCGCTTGTGCTCGTACCTATAGCTACGTTTTCTGATGCCGGTGTAGTGGTGCAGTTGGTTTAGTTCACACTAGGGAAGTAGCAGGAGAGCGAGAATGCCAAAGTGACCGGGAGATGTTTGACACAATTGCGCAAGATGTTCTCATTTGTTCTGCCAGAGCCACCGCCTTCTTCGGAACTTCACCTAAGCTTCGTCAGTAACTGAAGCGAATGCATGCCACTTCGCTCTTTCCTTAATGCAGAATTTTAGTTATTCATGCACAACCCGGAGAAGGAATAGTGCTGCCTTTTTAAAGTGTTGTTTTCTGTAGAACAGAGGTCTCAAACTCACCTCAGCTAGCGGGCCGCAGTCACGCAATTTCGTCCCACAAGGGCCGGGGGACACTCAAGGAGGTATGAGCGGGGGGGGAGGGGGGGGGGAGGTTGTGGTGTTTGCCAGGAAACGATGTTAAAGAAAACCTTGCCATATCTCATATAAAGGTCATTTATGAATTAGATTTGGTGACAGGGTTAACATGTTGCTACCGATCTCCAAAATGACTGAAATCTGAGCGCCGATTGTGAAATGTTATTGATTGCTCATCGTTATGTTTCAAAACAAGGTGAACGCATGGGGTGCCTCACGGAGATAATGCCTTAAACTACTTAGGCCTGTGTAGCTCACGAATATACTTCATAAAAAATTTTAAAAAAATGTAGGGCGAAGACAGCCATGTGCGGGTCGCGGGCCGCAACCGAAAGCCTCGCGGGCCGCATGCGGCCCGCGGTCCGCGTGTTTGAGACCCCTGCTGCAGAAGCTACATCAGCAAGTAAGCACCAGTATAGGCTACATGAGCCGATACCCAGTGGCGGCCGTGGGTTCGCTCGGCATAAAATATCCACTAGAAATAGTTTCGTGCACGATGAC
>JALIZH010023501.1:2500-25546 GCA_030522465.1 Rhipicephalus appendiculatus | reverse complement strand
TGCTTGTGCTGCACAGCCTCCGGGGTTCGCGGTCGCTTTGACGAACGAGCCGCGTACGAGGTCGTCCTTTCTTCTCGCCGCTCCAGTGCTCATCGTTCGTCCGCTGTCAACGAAGTTAAATGCACGACCAACCCCTCTGGAGACACCATTTGCCTGCAGAAAACTCAAGCCCCGAAGAAACCAGAAAACACGTGTTTCGAAGGCCGCCGACGCCTTCTTATATTTAGAACTTTGACTGAGCATTGCCCCGACGTTTCGGAATCCATACGGTCCCTTCTTTAGAGTTTAAGGAGGGGAGACTCGAAACGTGCTTCTTTTCTTGTTCGGCAGGTATGAAAGGATGCGTCACGCGGCGGCGGTGCTCGTCACCAAAAGAGCACAGGAGTGCGATGGCTTCACCGGAGGGAATGAGTTGGAGAGTAAAAGGGGTTGGGGAGCTTCGTCGACGCGTAGATGTGTCGAGGTGGGCTGTGGGATGAGAGACAGGGAAAGGGGAATACTCGGAGTGTGAGGCTGTACGCAGATATCTTTTCTTTTTTTTTTCTTCCGTTCTGCGCAGAGGGGGAGCGAAGAGCGTGGTTCACGCTTGGGGTCGCTTGGATCAGCCAACATTCATTTCCGGTAATTGATTGCAGCTGTTTCAAGAAAATTGATTTCGTGGTCTGCGTCATTGGCTAAATTGGGGACGTCTTTCCCGTCTTTCTTACGAGTTCTCAGTTGCGCTGATGCAGCTGGCGTCGCATTCAGTATGAGCAGTTTTGTAGAAGATGCCTTGGGTTCGCTCTTTCCGGTGGCCGGTCTTTGGTTGAAGGCAGGGAATGCGCTATTGTGTTCGTAAGGTCGCAAACATTTTCACGAACAATGCATCCCCTTTTTTCGGCTGCGGGCCACGCGTTAGGAAGGGATGGGTCGTCAGCGAGACCGCTTTTTCCCCCCCTCTTTTTTTTCAGCAGCGGGAGTACGCCGGCGGCTCTTCGAACATGTGCTTTCTCTTTGAAGTCGCGCGCGGCATCGTTTGCGGTTTCGAACTGGCCTCAGCCCGGGCTTTATTCCCTCCCGTTTGGGACTGCACGTGTGTATGGCGCAAGCGGGTTGGCCACTCGCGTTCTTGCTATCACGTGATTCAGCAGCCTTCCGCGGATCGGTCCGTCGTCTGAGTCCACGGGCGGTGGTTTAGCTAGTGCCACGGATAGCGAAGAGTAGTGTATTTTTGTCGAGCTGTTGATTAGAGGAGGCCTGTTGCTGTATTTCTCATCTTGCATCATATTTGTTGAAGTGAATTGCTTTCTGAATAAAAGATTTTGGGAAGCCGTTTTTGACGGGTTTCCTGAATATATCGTGTTTTTCTTGCTTTTTTTTTCTTTTTTTTTCAAGTTGTGTGCTACAGTGCATTCCGGCTCTTCGAATTTATGTGTTTACTACTGACGTATTGCGGATTTTCGGCTGGTCTGAAGTGAAATGAGTATATCGACTTCTGCAGGTGTTTTTGCACAGTTTTATATTTAGGTTACGAGAACATCCAAAATCGACAGTTATGTTTCAAAGGTAAACACGGTCGATAAATTGAGATGAGAGAATAATTGTGACTTACGATCTCTTGTCGCTCAAATGACGGTCGTTGAGGCGTATCTGAGAAAGATACGGCTGTGATTTGAAGGAATTAAGAGCACGTTTCCCCGGTGTGTTTCATAGTTATATTTGCCGCGGCGACAGACATGGGCACAGAGTTCCGAAATAGTGAAGCATTTGTTAGAAAGCTTGCATATTTAGCAAACATAATCATTGTGATAAGGCAAGAAAAAGGACGATTCGCACCACGTGTATCTGGAAGGGCGCAAGGGCTTCAAATGTTTTTCTTTCTTTCTGCTTTTTTTTTTTCGTTTATGAGGATCGATAGTTACCTAGGTTCGAATTTATGTTATACCCCGTTTGCACGTCAACAGTCGCGCTAACTGGTAAGACCTTAAATCTAAAGGGCATTATAGCGGTGACACGTTTTGCCGTCGAATGAGTGCCTTGGTTCTTATTACGTGTTTTTGTAGAGCCCATTCATGAAGCCAAAAGGATGTTTGTCGGCAAGGAGGACGCATATTATTGACTATTTAAAAGAAAACAAAGATGCTCCATGACGGAGGCAATTCGTTTTCATAAATAACGTATTTAAGAAAAAATAACGAGAATGCCACCGGCATCGAAACTGGAAACGTGCACCACGCTTAAGCGTGTTTCGTTTACGTAGCGAGTAAGGCCATTGAAGTAACTTCTTCAATCAGGAAACAGCGCCGGTAAGAAACGAAGACGAAGCAAGGAACGAACAACACACCACACCATGCGCTGCTCGTTCCTTGCTTCGGCTTCATTTTTTACTGCGCTGTTTCCCTGACTGAAAATGTTCAGCCAATTATCTAACAAGTTCACCCTAATACATGAAAACGCTTGTTATTTCTATAAAATCTGTTTTCTGGCGTAGAACTTGAAGACAGTTGCACATTTAAGGCGTCGCAAACATAATATGTTTATTGCGCAACTTCGTCATCGCTCCCTTAGTGCCATACAATCAAGCCATGTGAGGCCGACAATTTAATGGTATTTAGGCACTTGAGATCTTCATCTCTAATTGCATTAGAAGCGTCCGAGTGAAGCCGGTATTATTTGCATTTATTATTTGCATTAGATTAGCCCTTGTGAACCGGATAATAGCGCTGTAAACGGTAAACACTGCGAACTCTTGTTCCGGACGTCGAAATATATGTAGCACCTGCGTACACAGCTGGATGAGCTGCGATACGTAATACATTTTGATTTCACGCAGTCACGCAGCGTATTGTCATTGTACGCAGCCCCTCTTAGACTTCCTCCAAGAATCAAATAAATGAAAAAAGAACAGTAGCCTTGTTTCGAAGGCTCCAAAACATACTCTTGCTGTATTGCCGTAATGAAAAGAATCAATAAAAGAAGAGGGGTCAGACTGACGACCCGTGAAAGCATCTTTTTTTTCGTCCAAAGCTGCTTCACTGGAAATGAACGCAGAGCCACAGAACATGCGGTTTGGGCTCTTTCATTTTAGGAATAGATAACTGAATACAACACATTTCTAGAGTAAATTAGGAAAATTCGACCTCAAGCCACCACTTGAATTGAAATGACAACGTCAACAAAGCTATTGAATGTGTCAGTGGATTCTCAGTGACATGGGCCGCGAAGCTGTTACGAGGGGGGGGGGGGACAGGCGGGCCTCAGGGGGGGATGTTACAACCCCCCCCCCCCCCCCGTGTCGGTGCGGCAATGGTAAACGTTCCACGGTATTCAACAGACACACGCACGCAGCACATGATGCAGAACAGGGCGGATGGGCGACCGTGCGAGGCGCGAAAATGTAGCGCTCGCCTATCCCGTGACAACGATGCATCCTTATTACAGCGAAAGCTGTTATGAGATCACAACGAGGGTCGTTTCTGCGCCGTATAGTTGTCCACCGCCTGCCACCGCCGCCGGTGTCCGTAACCAATATCGCACGAAATAAGAAAAAAAACTAACTAAATAAAAAAAACACCTATGACAGATTGGGAATCGAACCCGGGTCCTCTGCGTGGCAGCCCAACACTCTACCACTGAGCTACGCCACTGCTTGAAACTGCGGTGCAAACTTACCCTACGCAGGCTTCATGTCGGGTAAGGAATCTGTAAAGCGTTTTAGAGCAGTAAAGTAAGAACCAGGCGTCACACAATGCGAATTGCGTAACGAGTGGGTCGTTCAATGCTCCAACCCATTACAAAAGCCTGAGGCATAATTCTTCATCGTCGTCAGCCACAGCATCAACATAGTGCACATAATTCGTTACAAGAGTGTAGCGGGCACCACGCTTTTCCGAAGAATGACGAATAATGGCATAGTAGACGCTTCCCCACTACACAAAAATTATGATGATTTATGGCGTAGTGGGTACCATGCAAGTGGGCTTGTAGTAGTTGCCCCAAGAGTGTTTAAAAAAGGCTAAAGGCCGCTCTCCCAGCTTTCGCTGTGGATGTGCTGCGCGTTCTGCGCAGGCCAGGCGGTTTTTTTTTACTTCAAGGCAGCCCGCCGGGGGGCGCAGGGAAGCGAAAGACGCCGAGACTGGACACGTGTGGGAGGAACAGTTGTTTTTTACAGCAGAGGTGTTATGCTCGAGGTTTCCATCTGTCGCAGACAGAAAATTATCATTATCACGAACCGACACGCACTCTCTTCGTCATCGCCATCCTCTTCTGCTTCTCTCCCAGAACACGAGTGCTGATTTGTCCGGCGCGGGATGCAATAAATCTGATGTGGCGAGAGAACGAGTACAGAGAGAGAAAGGAAGGGACATAGAGAAAGAGATAAATTCTTTGCTACAAAATGTTTTCGGCGAGGCGAGACTCGACACCGCCTATCCGCGATCTGAAGGCGAGAGTCGTAACTACTTGGCTATCGAGTTTTTTAAGGCGAATGCCTTTAAAGTCTCATGCTCACTTCCGTCCGGCGTCCGTCCGTCCGTCCGTGTCCGTGTCCGTCCGAGCCTTGGCACGGAGCTAGGTGACCGCCGGGGTGCGCAAAACGGACGCCGGTCGCGTCGGACTCTACAGCGCTCGCTCTCTGTCTGCGTAGCGTCGCTGTGCCCAGCGTTTGGAATCATTCTGACCGACGCCGTCTCAATGGACACAGGCGGAGGAAGATTAGTCTCGCGTCTCGGCGCGATTCGCGGTAAAAAAATAAAACAAGAAAACACGCACACATTCGGTTTGTGTGTGATCCCACTGAGACTGTAAAAGAAAAAAAGACATGGTATAGTCAGTCGAATGGCCACACGCTTTCGCCGTACACACCTCGGAATGTACAAAGTGTCCTTCAATAATTTTATTTTTAAATGCGAAGCATTTCTTAGCGAACTTCGGCGACATTGAGCGTATCTATCTATCTATCTATCTATCTATCTATCTATCTATCTATCTATCTATCTATCTATCTATCTATCTATCTATCTATCTATCTATCTATCTATCTATCTATCTATCTATCTATCTATCTATCTATCTATCTATCTATCTATCTATCTATCTATCTATCTATCTATCTATCTATCTATCTATCTAGCGGTCTACGACTTTGTGCTCTCCCTGGCCGTATCGTTAACGGGACTTGTACCAAAATTGGTGTGACATAACATGTCTGAATGAAGAACATGACTGACTAGTCATATCATGAAAATCATCGCTAACTTGTCATGAACGGTAAGATTTACATGACATGGCCCTGGTGCTCCTGTGGCCGTTTCCTTAGCTTGATATATCCAAAAATTGGTATGAGGAGACATTTCTGCATGAACAACATAAATGACAGTTGGTAATGTGGAAATCATATGTCATGTGCAACATGACTTGCATGCCCGCTAATGGTGCGCCGACGGCCGTTTCGCTAGCTTGATATACACCAAATATGGTATTGCGTGACGTGACTGTATGACGAACATAAGTGGCAGGTGGTAATACGGAAATCATGACATGTCATGTGCAACATTACTTGCATGCCACGCTCATGGCACGCTAGCGGCCGTTTCGCTAGATTGATATACACCAAGTTTGGTATTGCGTGACGTGACTGTATGACGAACATAAATGACAAGTGGTAATATAGAAATCGTGACATGTCATGTGCAACATGACTTGCGTGCCACGCTCATGGCACGCTCGCGGCCGTTTCGCTAGCTTGATATACACCAAATTTGGTATTGTGCCACGTGATGGTATGACGAACATAAATTACAGGTACTAGCATGTAAATGATGACATGGTTGTTATGTACAGCGTGATTTGCTCCTTGCTGGCTGCTTCGCATTACATCGATTCCCACAATGTGTGGGATCTGCCAGTTTTTTTTTTTCGTGGTATTTATTCAACACAGGCATGACATTTTGAAACAATTCAATACAGACAGTGAACTAATACGTTCGCTTTGCTCGTATCGGGACCCAACGAAGAACGCATAGTGCTAAAGAATTCGCATTTGTCTCTATGGCGAATACATCAAATAACTGCCATTTCCCATTATGCGCTAGAACGGTGGTAAGGATAAACGCCTCACCAATGCATTATAACATTCTGGCTGACTTCCTATTTGCTCGTATACATCCCTCAGCTGAGTGACCATGTACTAATGAAGTAGGATGTTGAGGAAATTATTGGCTATGCGTCTTTCTGCAACATGCGCGCACGCTAGAAGTGAATAGCATGTCCTTGTATAGTGCAGTATATCAAGGGGGGTGGCAAGGAGCAGTGATGGTGGGGAGGATGGAAAAGAGGAGGGTAAAGCGAGCGTAGAGAGACAGAGAAAAAGAAAAAGACGAAAAAGATAGAAGGAGAGCGAACGTAGAGAGGGAGAGAGAGATAGCGAAAAATATATAAAGAAGAGAAAGAGAAAAATATAGAGAACGTAAGGCAAGAAAGAGAGAAAAAAGATAAAAAAGACAGAGGACGAAATATACAGAAATATGTTCGATGACTGGGAACCGGGCATTTTACTAAGGCGCAAGTGTGTATCCTGAACATTATTTTCTCCTCATACTGAAATATTAAATGAGCACTCATTAAACGCCTAAGCATTGTCCCTTTCGATGCGATTTCCTTCGCAAGAAATTCATTTGAATATGTGAAGAGGGGTATCCTGACTGCGCCTTTGAAGACCGACGTTGAAAAGTTCCACATGTGTTGGACTTATAATAGACGAGCACGAAATTTGCAGTTACACGTATCTAGTAAGGCCGGTGGTCTCGAAAAAAATTTGTCTAGGAGCATTTATTTAGATTTCTTTACCTATGTATAACCTGCTGTCGGCAATGTTAAATTCGTTTGATATATATAGCTTGATGAGAGCTTTATATTGCCCACTTTATGTCACCTCAGGATTATCTGACACTATTTATTTATTAAAAAAAACTTCCCCATCTCCCTAATGTGTGGATGCGAAGCAGCGGGGGAGGTAATTAGCTGGAGCGGGAGGAACGTCGCCGCTCTCGTTTCACGGCAGCGGTCCGGGCGCTCATCGCGGCGCTGCACAGAAGAGAGAATGAGGCACACGCGCTCCGTCATTTTCATACCGCGGAACTACCGTGGCGCCCCCCAGCGGGGTATGCAGCTGTCGAACCACCTGTCGTGCGTGCCGTTCCGTAGAGGATTCCTAGAGGAGAGGACGGGGGGGGGGGACCGTAGGAGAGGAGAGAGAGGGGGAGGAAACGTACATGCGCTTTAGGGGTGTGGGACGCGGAAGCCGCTCTGTAGAGTAGTGGATTCCTAGAGGAGAGAGGGGGGGGAGAGGACGCGCATGCGCTGTGGGGATGTGGGGACGCGGGCGCCGCTCCGTAGAGTAGATGATTGCTAGAGGAGAGAAAGGGGGCGAGTGTAGGAGAGGATGGGGGGAGGGGGACGCGCATGAGCTGTGGGGGGGTGTAGGACGCGGGCGCCGCTCCGTAGAGTAGAGTATTCCTAGAGGAGAGAAAGGGGGGTGAGCGTAGGAGAGGAGAGAGAGAGGGGGAGGAGACGCGCATGCACTGTTGTGGTGTGGGACACGGGAAAGAGCGACGGACTAAGCCCCCTCCCCAAACATATGCAAGCAAGATCAAGGAATGGAGTCAACCTGGGTGACACACACCACGTACCTGCCTAGCCATTGCTAAGCAGCCTCTCTGTGCTCTCGGCCATGACTCTGGAGACTGTAGTGGTGGTTGACGGCCTTATATTGTACTAGGGTGTTCTGGTTCGCATAGTCGGTGCTTCTCTACTTCATGAAAGTGGCAGGACGCGGGACGGACAGAGGCCCGAGCATAAGATGCTTCGCATCTAAAGCTTCCCTATCTGACGCTAAAGGGAACCATGTGTGGATGCGAAGCAGCGGGGAGATAATTAGCGTGAGCGGGAGAAACGTCGCCGCTCCCGTTTCGCGGCAGCGGCCCGAGCGCTCATCGCGGCGCTGCACAGGAGAGAGAATGAGGCGCGCGCGCGCTCCGTCATTTTCATACCGCGGAACTACCGTGGCGCCCTCAGCGGAGTATCCAGCTGTCGCACCACCTGTCGTGCGCGCCGCTCCGTAGAGTAGAGGATTCGTAGAGGAGAGGATGGGGGGGACCGTAGGAGGGGAGAGAGAGGGAGAGGGGACGCGCATGCGCTGTGGGGGTGTGCGACGCGGGAGCCGCTCCGTAGAGTCATATTGGGTAAGGAATAATTGCGTTAACATGTGTAATAAAGCTTTTAGAACAGTAAAGTAACAACCAGGCGTCACAAAATGAGAATTGCGTAACGAGTGAGTCGTTCAATGCTCCAACCCATTTCAAAAGCCTCAGGCATAGTTCTTCATCGTCGTCAGCCGCAGCATCAACAAAGTGCACATAATGCGTTACAAATGTGTAGCGGGTGCCGCGCTTTTCCGAAGAATGACGAATAATGGCATAGTGGACGCTTCCCCACTACACAAAAATTATGATGATTTATGGCGTAGTGGATACCATACAAGTGTGCTTGTAGTTATTGCCCCAATAGTGTTTAAAAAAGGCTCTAGAAAAGACGCTCTTCCAGCTTTCGCTGTGACTGCGCTGCGCGTGCCGTGCAGGCCTGGCGGTTTTAAATGCGAAGCATTTATTAGCGAACTTCGGTGACATTGAGCCTATCTATCTATCTATCTATCTATCTATCTATCTATCTATCTATCTATCTATCTATCTATCTATCTATCTATCTATCTATCTATCTATCTATCTATCTATCTATCTGTCTATCTATCTATCTATCTATCTATCTATCTATCTATCTATCTATCTATCTATCTATCTATCTATCTATCTATCTATCTATCTATCTATCTATCTATCTATCTATCTAGCCGCCTACGACTTCGTGCTCTCCTGGCCGTATCGTTAATGGGATTTATACCAAATTTGGTATGGCATAACATGACTGTACGACGAACGTAAATGGCCTGTCATATCATGAAAATCTTGATTAACTTGTCATGAAAAGTATGATTTACATGCCACGCTCATGGCACGCTCGCGGCCGTTTCGTTAGCTTGATACACACCAAATTTGGGATTTAGTGACGTGACTGTATGACGAACATAAATGACAGGTGGTAATATGCAAATAATGACGTGCATGTCACGAACAACATGATTTACATGACATGCCACGCTCATGGCGCGCTCGCGGCCGTTTCGTTAGCTTGATATACACCAAACTTGGTATTAAGTGACGTGACTGTATGACGAACATAAATGACAAGTGGTAATATGGAAATCATGACATGTCATGTGCGACATGACTTGCATGCCACGCTCATGGCGCGCTCGCGGCGATTTCGTT
This sequence comes from Rhipicephalus appendiculatus, assembly GCA_030522465.1. Classification (NCBI taxonomy): domain Eukaryota; kingdom Metazoa; phylum Arthropoda; class Arachnida; order Ixodida; family Ixodidae; genus Rhipicephalus; species Rhipicephalus appendiculatus. The sequence goes on along the minus strand of JALIZH010023501.1, from coordinate 16,184 downwards.
AGCTTGATATACACCAAATTTGGAGTTGAGTGACGTGAGTGTATGATGAACATAAATGACAAGTGGTAATATCGAAATCATGACTTGTCATGTGCGACATGACTTGCATGCCTCGCTCATGGCGCGCTCGCGGCCACTTCGTTAGATTGATATACACCAAATTTGCTATTGTTGGACGTGACTGTATGACGAACATAAATGACAAGTGGTAATATGGAAATCATGACATGTCATGTGCGACATGACTTGCATGCCACGCTCATGGCGCGCTCGCGGCCGTTTCGTTAGCTTGATATACACCAAACTTGGTATTGAGTGACGTGATTGTATAACGAACATAAGTGGCAGGTGGTAACATGAAAATCTTGGCATACATGTTATCTACAACGTCATTTACATGCCACGCTCATGGTGCGCTTGCGTCCAGTTCGCTAGCTTGATATACACCAAAATTGGTATTGCGCGACGCGACTGTATGAGGAACATAAATGACAGGTCCTAACATGTAAAACACGACATGCAAGTTATGTAAAGGATGATTTTCTCCTTCCTGGCTGCTTCGCATTACATCGATTCCCACAGTGCGTGGGATCTGCCGGCTTTTTTTATCTATCTATCTATCTATCTATCTATCTATCTATCTATCTATCTATCTATCTATCTATCTATCTATCTATCTATCTATCTATCTATCTATCTATCTATCTATCTATCTATCTATCTATCTATCTATCTATCTATCTATCCGCCTACGTCTGGGTGCTCTCGTGAACGCCTCCTTAACTTGGTGTACACCAAAATTTGTATGGGAGGGTAAGAGGTATTGACGAATATGTCTGGCAGGTCATGACATGAATAACGTGAAAATCCTGTCGCATACGTCATCAAACCCTTTCCTGCCGACACGTGTGGCACATACCCGTATACCACGGGCCGTGTATACGGGTATGCGCCACAGGTGTTTGACAATTTATATCTACCCAGGAACGGCGAGGACAGATATTAGTAATTTAAAGGCGAGAGCGTTTAGAAAAAACTGACGTCAGCATCGTTGACCCGGCGAATGCCAATAATAAAAAAACCGCCAGGCCTGCGCAGAACGCGCAGCACATCCACAGCGAAAGCTGGGAGAGCGGCCTTTAGGCTTTTTTAAACACTTTTGGGGCAACTACTACAAGCCCACTTGCATGGTACCCACTACGCCATAAATCATCGTAATTTTTGTGTAGTGGGGAAGCGTCTACTATGCCATTATTCGTCATTCTTCGGAAAAGCGCGGTGCCCGCTACAATCTTGTAACGAATTATGTGCACTTTGTTGATGCTGTGGCTGACGACGATGAAGAATATGCCTCAGGCTTTTGTAATGGGTTGGAGCATTGAACGACCCACTCGTTACGCAATTCGCATTGTGTGACGCCTGGTTCTTACTTTACTGCTCTAAAACGCTTTACAACACACGTAACGCGATTCCTTACCCGACATGAAGCCTGCGTAGGGTCAGTTTGCACCGCAGTTTCAAGCAGTGGCGTAGCTCAGTGGTTCCGGGTTCGATTCCCATTCTGCCATAAGTGTTATTTAGTTTTTTTCTTATTTCGTGCGATATTGGTTACGGACGCCGGCGGCGGCGGCGGCGGCGGGGCCGGACAACTATGGCGCAGAAACGACCCTTGTTGTGATCTCATAACAGCTTTCGCTGTAATATCAGTGTCCCAGCAGGAATCGAACCCAAGCAATCTGCGTGGCAATCAAGTATTCCACCACAGAGCCACGTCAGGTCTCGAAACGAAACTGCTTTGGAAGAAGACCCCATATATGAAGTCGTAATGTTGGTGAAACGTAAATTGTTGTTGCAGTGCAGGCTATCTAATTTAAAAACAATACATATGTACTCCTATGAAGCAGGCGTCATTCCGTGTTAACGTCAATTGTATTGTTAAGCGCCATCCACTGTAGTTGGTCCACGAAGGACAGCCCAGGGCTACCATCCTCGCAAGCACAAGGGCCACATATCAGCTTACCGCTTCCGGTGTTGGTAATACCCATGTTTCTGTTGGCATCGATACGCAACTGTAAAGAACTGGCTATATGAAACATATGCGACTGTTGAACATATATCTGCGCGTATAACATTTGTACAGATTCTTGGAAGAACACCAACATCATCTTGATCCATAAGAAAGGGGACGTCATGGACCTGAAAAATTACAGGCCCATCAGCTTACTGTCCGTTGTCTACAAGCTATTTACAAAAGTAATAGCTAACAGAATTAATACGACATTAGAGTTCAATCAACCAAAGGACCAGGCAGGATTTCGTACAGGCTTCTCAACAACATACCATATTCATACTATCAATCAGGTGATAGAGAAATGCGCGGAATACAACGAACCCCTATACATAGCCTTCATAGATTACGAGAAGGCATTTGATTCGGTGGAGACATCAGCAGTCATGCAGGCACTGCGGAATCAGGGCATCGACGAAGCCTATATAAACATAATGGAAGAAATCTACAGTGGATCCACATTCACTATAGTCCTCCATAAAAGAAAGCGACAGAATCCCAATAAAGAAGGGCGTACGGCAGGGAGACAACATCTCTCCAATGCTATTCACCGCGGGTTTACAGGAGGTTTTCAGGGCCCTAGATTGGGAAGAGTTAGGGATAAGAGTTAATGGAGAGTATCTCAGTAACCTGCGATTCGCTGATGACATTGCATTGATGAGTAACGCGGGAGACGAATTACAGCTTATGATTACTGAACTGGATACGGAAAGTAGAAGAGTAGGTCTGAAAATCAATATGCATAAAACTAAAGTAATATGGAACAATCTTGGCAGAGAACAGCGCTTTGCGATAGGTGGCGAGACACTGGAAGTTGTGAAGGAGTACGTCTACTTAGGACAGGTAGTAACCGCGGAGCCGAACCATGAGAGTGAAATAACTAGAAGAATAAGGATGGGATGGGGCTCATTCGGCAAGCATTATCAAATCATGAATGGTAGTCTACCACTATCCCTCAAGAGGAAGGTATATAACAGCTGCATCTTACCGGTACTTACCTACGGAGCAGAAACCTGGAGACTTACAAAGAGGGGTTCAACTTAAACTGAGGACGACGCAGCGAGTGATGGAAAGGAAAATGATAGGTGTAACGTTAAAGGCCAACTGCAACGAAATTGTGCACACCTCAAAAAGCCGATTTATAGGCAGTCCAGCTGAAGATAATGCTACCTGCCAAATTTCACCTTCGAAATGCAAGTGGTTACCTAAGAAAAAAGCTCGCCAACAACGCAATTTTTCATACCGAAACTAGAAAAAACGACGCCATTACAGCTCGCCGAAAGTGACGTAGTCAACAGCCCGATGACAGACCGACCGATGCAGGTGAATCGTCTGCTCTGCGCTCCGAACATGGCTCCGAAGTATGCGCTTCGCGGCCGCACCCCAGGGTTTTCTCTTCAGATGGTAACGAAGAAATTAACTATTCAAAAGCATGCACAGGGAAGGAAACACGGATACATAATAATAAAAGTTCGTTTAAGCGTTTGTCTAAATAACTGCTGCCCGCTTTGCGCCTACCGTCTCGTCCTGCTGTCTTGGAGAACTCGCTGGTTTACAATAAATGATGCTGCTGGTTTACGCTTCGGGTATTCTCGCTTCGTTGATTGACTACGGATAGAAAGACGGCGTTGTTTTCGATACCGATGCTCGGTTTGGCACTCTCCCATGTGTAACGAAAACGTCCGTGCATTTCTGTAAACACTTGTGCGACTGCGCCCGAACCTTTTGCATTAAACCGCTAACGTAGCACAATTCGTTTTCTTAAAATACGTTTACGTGCTTGAAATGCTTTGAACCGAGCACGACTACATTTCTATCGAACTTCACCGCTGTGACTACTCGCAACGAGAAGCGGGCCGATCAGCTTTTGGAGCTTTCATTACTCGCGCCTAGATGGCGCAGCTAGTCCAGCGCTTCGCGGGGCGTCGTTTTACGGGTTCTGTGTTTCTAATAGCGTTACGTTATGATTTAGCGAGCAAAACACGCTAACGCAAGCATTTTACGCTATACTAAAGCTGTCTAATACGAATACCTCTCGTCCCCGGCGCTACTCCAAACGCTGGTCAGGGCTTCCCGCTGTTGGGTTTGCAGCGGCTCAATATTGAAGGCACTGCGTCAGGATTCAACATTATTTTTCACTATCAACACTATTTGGGCGAAGAGACACCCCTCGTGTTTATATTCGTCATTTTCGAAGTGCGCCGGGTAAACCACCACGCTATTCGATACCTCTCTTTCCCTTCGCCTCACTCCGATAACCTACAGCTTTTTGAGCTTTACGTTTTTCGGAAAAGCGTGAAAGCTGGTCCCAGCCAACATATGTTCCAGTAGCCTACGGCTTCGCATTTCGCATTACAAAAGAATTCATATCTTCTGAATCAGCCGCTCGTAAAGGGGCGTCACGCAGAAAAGGAAGGAATGCGGCTGCAGGGAGTTCTGCTCACGAGCGGTGGTGAGCTGCAATTGACGTCATTTCCGTTTTGTGTCCGATTTGCCCAGGCACACCGCTAGGGCTCCGCGTCGTCTGCTAGTTGACAATTGGAGCACCGATTATAAATGAAATACGCGATTGCAAGCTTTTTCACTGCCGTTATCATTGCATACCCAACATATACTACACATTCCGAGCCAATTCTGCCCAAGTCAGATTTCGTTGCAGTTGGCCTTTAAGAGACAGGAAGAGAGCAGAGTGGGTCAGGGAACAAACGGGGGTTAAGGAAATAGTTGAAATCAAGAAGAAGAAATGGATATGGGCCGGGCACGTAGCACGTCGGCAGGATAACCGCTGGTCATTAAAGGGCCACTAAACCACCCAGAGGTCGAAATTCAGATGTGGTGGGGAAGTTGTGCACGAGTGTACAACGAACACGGAGCCCTGAGAATTTTTCGAAACGGTGCCATAATAGCGGAGTTATACGCGTTTGATCATCGAAACGCGGCGATCGCTCCTTTCACTCTTTCCATAGCTACCCTCCGTTGGTATCCTCTCCCAAAGCCGCTTTGCCCTCTCGCCGAGGCATACGTCATCGCCGACGCGCTGCTCGAAACACCGTCACTTCCGGTTGCCGCGACTCTCCGAACTCCGTGTGCTCCGTCGACTGCGTGCTTGTTGTCTAGGTCGTGGTTCGTCGCCGCTGCGATGGCTCAGATCGTCCTGGTATTTGTGGATATCGCCGTTGTCGGTGGCATGAAAAACATTGGATAAACTGTTTCTGACGTGAAATACCTCATGATTGAATAAAGTGATGCTTGCAGTGTGCCATTTCTGCAAGGCAACGTCCGTTTCCGAACCACCAAGGAGATATCGAGCCGTGAAGGAAGGCCGTTTCACAGGTAGGCCTAAACAGCGGCACCGGCAGTCTCGGCGAACCGGCTCGCTTCGTTCCCACCCTTGCTCTTCACGTCGAGGCCGTCGATAACACCAATTGCGCGTGTAAGCGCGTCATATAAGAGTACAAGTTTTTATCGTGTTGGCTAAAATAAGCGCTCGACAATGAGCTCGCGTTTGAGCGCAAGCGGCGCTACCGAGAGCGTCGGCCTAGCTAGGCCTACGCTCGTAGTCGTGACCCAGACAACACACTACATCCCAGGGACTTCCCAAAAAGTCCTAACATCCCACATCCCAACAGGGTGGTTTTTAAGATGTCCTTTGGACATGCGCATAGGGATCATTCCTAAAACATCCCTTGTAGGCTCTGATTGGGATTTCAGATCTGCGGTGAAATAAACGTATCGCGTTGAAAATTGGCCATCCTAAACTATCGGAAATTGCAATTAGCTCGCGTGCACAACTGTGCATCTACGTGCACATCAAAAACAATATATCCGTATTTTTGTGAAATTGTTTTTGTTTTCAATTTTTTTCTATATATTTTATATATGTGTCGGACTGTTATGAGGACGTTGTAATTGCTGAGCGTGGTCAGGAGGCACGCCGTGGCAACGCCTCCTCGGGAGAAAGACGCCCAAGATGCGCGTTAGCCGAAAACCTCCTGCCACCTTTCTCTTTCCCTTTTTTTTGTGAAAGAGAAGACAGCCCCCACACACGAGCGGTAGTGTCGTATTTATAAAATGTTTATGCTCATCGTAGACAAACATACGTGCTTACCACCAACATATATAAAATTTAGAAGAATTAAATGAGCTGATGTTATTTGAATGTTTTTTTTTCAGGCTTAATGCGAAACTATATTTAATTGCTCTTACTGACAGCCAACTCCTGCGAGCACTGCGTAGCCATTGCCATCGCCATCATCGCGCCCGGCGTGCTCGAACGTGAAAGCCTCGCTGGCCACTTGTTTTGTACGTGACCTTTCGTTAAATCACAAGCGCGCATTCCGTGGTTGCTTTGTCGAAACATCGATCTTGCCGATTGCAACGTTTGTCCACCTCTTCAGTAAGTGCTTTACATGCCTGGATCACTTCAATATGAGCGCGTTCTTAGCAATTCTCTCTCTCCACCGCGCAGTTCTGGCGAACGCTGGACCCTCGAAGCAAGCATGACACGTGGGAGTAAGTTTTATTTGTGATACGATTTGCTTTAGCTTCCGTAGAAACTGTTGAGGTCACATTTTATGCGATGACAGTACGCTAGGTAACTGTTCAATGATTTACTGATGTGCTGTTGTTGTCGGCCACATTTGCCAACTGATCTGCAGTAAGTCTGCGTGCCACTTTCATTTCCTGCATTACTTTGGTATCATTTTCTCAACCTCTTGAAATAATTTGTTCATGCACAGCTTGTCTGACCACTACTACAAAGAATCAGGAAGAGGCAACATTGAAGAATGTGGAGAAGGCAGCGATGACGTGGTGCCGCCATGCGGCTGAGAGAGCAGCAGCGGGCCACCGAAGACCCCCTACAAGCAACGATGAAGAAGCTGGTATTCGATGGCGTGTACGAGGCAATAAATCATTTTTGCTGGTCACTTCATCTTCCATACATGTTCCTTTGTTTCCGAAGAATTGGCTAAAATCGTTTTTCGGAAGCCCATGTGAAAAAAAAAAAAAAGTGGATTGGTTGGATGAGGAATATGCCTTCCCTGGAGAGGCATCTGGCTCTCTCAGGTAGGGGTGGTCGTGCGCGACGAAGCAAGATAACATGTTAGGGGGAGCAGATGTCTCACCTTTTCGAAATATCCCTGAAGTAAAAAGTGGCCACATGTCCCAATAACATCCCAAATGCATGCAGTTTTGGTGCATCCCAAAAGGTCTTTTTTTGTATCACATGGGATGTTATTCCACCTTGTGTGGGACGTCTTTAGGAAGTCCCGAACTCCCAAAAGGGATGTCATATGGATGTCCTTAGGATGCCTTTGTGTTGTCTGGGGAGTGAATGTGGGCTGTTGCGATGGTTGTAGCTCGCGAAGGCGTAGCTTTGTTGGCAATTTTCTTAGAGAACGAAGCGTGGCTGTGTGAGGTTGTTTGTGTGATGTTGTTTGTTTTGTACTTAATGAAGAGGATACGCGATGTTTTCTGAGCGTGCAAGCTGAGGTGCCGTGTGTGGGCGGAGCCGGCGCGCTGATTGCTCGTTTGCCCCATGTGTCGTGAATCGTCGTCTCGTCGTACGCCGCGTGCGGCGCCGCACGTCGGATCGGATTCCGAATCACACCATGTGTCCAGCGCTTAACCGCTGCTGCCGTGCCGGCCCGTCGAATCGTGTGTTGCGCGCACGCCTTCAAAGGATCGCCAACATGATGGATCCGTCTAGGCAGGAACAGAGTTGGTAGTGCGTTAGGCCTCAGGCGGGGTTGAATACCGGTGCCAAACTCCTGGACAATGCGCGGGTCAAGATGGTAGTCTTCAGCAGCGAAGTGGCGCCCACAAACACGTAAACCACTGTTGCGCGTTGATTTTGCTTCAACTCCGATGCGCTCAAGCCAAGCGTTTCGTAAGGCGGCATCACGAGGTAACAAATGTCGCGCCTTTCGTTTCTCCAGTCGGCGCTCTTGCAGCCAAGCACCGCACACGGTTGCACGAAAATCATCGCAAAACACAGATTTAGTTCGCGCAGTTGCGTCACGGACCGCAGTAGCTGACTCGCATGCGCGCACACGCGGGAAACACGACGAACAACGAGGAGCGCGGCCAGCTGATTGCTGACTTACCGGAAGTCGTAGTTCGTGTGCGACCAATCGCAGATGGCTTACGCATGGTTATATGAGGGCAGCGCGACCCGGACTTAGGACTGAGAGACACGTACACAAACGAGCGCTCGTTTGTGTACGTGTTTCTCAGTACGTCCGGGTCGCGCTGCCCTCATATAACCATGTTTAATTACCAACTCGCCCAACTTGCCGTTTTGATGGCTTACACTCTACGTCAGATATTCACACCCTGACGTCACGCTGAGGCCGGAAGGGCTCGGAAAGGAGGAGCGATTGTCTTTTGGAATTTGTGGCGCGCCCGAGGCTTGTATCGCTGCCGCGTGTGGCATCGTTCATCGTGACGGCATTCTGCACACGATGCGCGTGTTTACGTGACATGTTTGAAAATTATCGGAGGTGGTTTAGTGGCCCTTTAAGGGTAACTGACTGGATTCCAAGAGATGGCAAACGCGTGAGGGGGGAGACAGAAAATTAGGTGGGTAGATGAGATTAAGAAGTTTGCAGGTATAACGTGGCAGCAGAAAGCACAGGACCGGGTTGATTGGCGAAACATGGGAGAGGCCTTTGCCCTGCAGTGGGCGTAGACAGGCTGATGATGATGATGATGATGACAACATTTGTACATATTTTTAACGTCCTTTCGTAACGTTTCGCTCAATAAAAACGTTACAACCGAGTCACCTTGCCTCCGCATGCTTCGCATAACATCGATTCCCATGTATACTCGGTATCTACCAATTTTTTTTCTAGTACTAACGTAAATAAATGGAAAGCTTTCTTATCGGAAAGTCTTGGCAGGATTTATTAGGATTTTGGAATAAAATGATGTCACTCGCAGCGGTCGAACAAAACGGTCTGAGTTACTCTGAACCGGGTTGAGTCCTGATAGAGCGTGGTGGGATCACTATACGAAATAATAGTAAATCTTGTTACGGCGCTGTAAACAATAGGAATAAACTGCCAAACGGGCCAAGAAAAGAGTGGATGAGAGCTGTCTTTCTCTTTGTTTTTGTTTTGTTTTGTTTTTTGGCACCATTCGCCATTTTTTTTCTATACGTTTTACCACACTGTACTGTCGGCGTCAAATTCAACGGGACCAGCGGAGCGCGTGGCTTAAGCACAAACCACGGTGCGCTCGCCGTCAAGTCGTCTTCATGGATTGACAGCCACGCACATCCGGTTCGGCAGCACTGCGTGATAAAAAGCATAAATGTGGCGCACGAGCGGCAAAAGACGTGAGCGTATCGATTTCTAATCAGGAGGGTGAAAACTGCACCACGCCGACCACTGCTCGCGTTTCATTTTTCGCCGATAGCACGTCTAGCAAGTTTTAGTATGCTGAACCAACTCGGTCATTCCACGCTAGTTATCCGTAATAAACAACTTGTCGGTGAACTTACCAATTTTATTTCGTTGGCCAACGTTTTGTAAACAGAGTTCCACGTGATTAAAATTGTGAGCGAAACGTTAATTTTCGCTCGGCTGATGTGTTTGAAGGCATAATTAGCCGCTAAAATGGCGCACATGGCAGAAGACGACGGTAGAAGCAGCCGCCCGGATCGTCGTCTTCTGCTGTGTGCACCCTTTTAGCGGCTAATTATGCCTTCAAAGACAAACCAACTAGGCCAAGAACAAGTTCTCATCAGCTGAACAACGCTAAGTTTTGCGAATCTTCTGTGCGTAGAATATGGTTAACCAGCCTGGCGAGATGTTCGCGCTCCCACGTAGATATTTCAACACCACCTATGTTTGTCTATTCTAGCTAGGGGGCACGATCCTGACCGCGATGGCTGTGGGGTAGGGCACTCCGTGGGGTATATATAGAAGGTATACAACCGTGAGCAAAAGTATACGGACGATGGGATGGATGGATGGATGCTATGAACGTCCCCTTTATAATGGGGCGGTGACAGGTGTGCAACGAGGCTCGATAAATAAAGAAAAAAAACTTTTTTCGCCATTCTTTTTTTTTTTAGTGGGCCTAATGCCTTAACTGTCAATTTCGATTAAATCTATCTTACTATAGGGAAAAAAAACGCAAATTTATAGCCCAGTTCTCTGCCCTTTACGGCAGAATGTACTTATTTTTCCTGCTATTTATTTTTGTCCTTTCTCTAGTTTTCTGCCACCAATACTCTAACCGTCTCTTACATATTTCTATAGCGTGCGTGTTCAGCTTTCCACTGTCGTCCCTAAACCCACGCCTTCATGTAGGCTCATGCCTAAGCGTACACCCGGGTGTATATTTCCACATTCAACCATAACATGGTCCGTCGTTTCCTTATCTTGCCCACAGAATATACATTGTTCTTCTTCTTTACTAAATCTCGCTTTATAACAGCGCGTTCCAAGACAATCCGGTCTCGCTTCAAATAGCAATGTGCTTCCCCTCGAATTATCATGAACTGCCTCCCTCCGTATTTCGTTTTTTCCCTTTTGGTGGTTACTCAGAGCTGATTTTTTCTCCATCGCTGCCATCCATTAAATTCTCTCCGTCCCTCTGACTTTTCGTTCAACGCTCTTTGTTGCCATACCGCTTACACTACCAGCCGTTTATTTACTAGTGAGCCTCCTAGTTCTTAGTGAAATATTGGCAGCGCAAACTAACCGGACACAGAAACGGGACACAAACAAGCGCATACTGAAACTTGGATTTATTCACAGAATATAGTATATACCAGAAAAACACGAAAGAACAAGAAAATACAAGAGGGAAGGTTCCACCATAATCAAGTGTCGTCCAGAAACGATATTTCACAATCCAACAGAGATATAGAAACCCTTCTGCAATTTATCACTCCTAGTTCTTTTTCTCCACTGCGTGTCAACGCTTTTTCTATACAAATACCTGAAAACCTTCTCTGCCCATCTACTCTCCTTCATTTTCCTCAGCCTCTCTTCAAATCTCGTTTTGCTCTGAGCTTCCCTCACCTCAAAGCCTGTCCATCCCATATCACCTTTACAGCCTCATTCGTCGTCTTCCCGTGTGCGCCCAACGCGAGGCGTCCCACAGTCCTTTGGTTTACACCAATTCCTGATTGCACCTCTGACCTCATGCACACCACTGAGTTCCCAAAAGTAAGTCCCGGAACCATCACACCTTTCCACAAACCTTGAAGCACCTGGCACCTATTGTATCCCCACAACGCTCTGTGCTTCATTATTGCAGCATTCCTCTTTCCCTTTGCTGCCGAGGCTTTTTCCTGTACCTCCACGTACCTATCACCCTCATTTACCCATACTCCGACGTACTCGTATTCGCTTACAATCGGTATTAAATGAGAAGCATTTCATTGCGTACTGCAGGCACTTTTAGCGTTTCTATCTATCTATCTATCTATCTATCTATCTATCTATCTATCTATCTATCTATCTATCTATCTATCTATCTATCTATCTATCTATCTATCTATCTATCTATCTATCTATCTATCTATCTATCTATCTATCTATCTATCTATCCGCCTACGTCTGGGTGCTCTCGTGATCACCCTTTGAACTTGGGGTAGACCAAAATTAGTATGGGATGGGAAGATGGCTTGACGAATATGACTCGCTGGTCGTGACATGAATAATGTGACAATCCCGTCGCGTACGTCGTCAAATCCTTTCGGCCAAACACGTGTGCACATACCCATATACCGCGGGCGGGTATGTGCCACAGGTATGCGGGTATGTGCCACAAGTGATTGAAAGTTTATATCTACCCCGCAAAGGCGAGAACAAACATCGGTACTTTTAACGCGAGAGCGTTAAGAAAAAGCTGACATCATCAGCAGCGTTGACCGGACGAATGCAAATAATAAACGTCAGGGTCCCAACAGGAATCGAACCCAAGCATTCTGCGTGGCAATCAAGTATATTCTACCACAGAGCCAAGCCATCTCGCAACTGCTTTTCGAATAGACAATAATGTTCGTAAAACGTCAATTGTTGTTGCAGTGCTGGCTATCCAATTTTATAAACATTACATGTGTACTGCTATGATACAGCCGTCCCGCCGGGTTAACGTCAATTGTAGCTAAGCGCCAAACACTGCAGTTGGTTTATGGAGCAGTGTCTAGGGCTACCATCCTGGCGAGCACAAGCGCTACATATCAGTTTACCGCTTCTGGTGTTGCTAATACCCATGTTGCTGTTGGCATCGGTACGCAACTGTAAACAACTTGTTATACAAAACATATGCGACTGTGCAACATATGTCTGTGCGTACAACATTTGTACATATCTTTAGCGTCATTTCGTAACGTTTCGCTTAATAAAAAAAATTACAACACCGTCACCCTCCCTCCGCATGCTTCTCATAACATCGCTTCCGAAGGTACGTGTGATCTGCCGAATTTTTTTTCTTGGCCCTGTATTGACGCCGCCTGATCATTGGGATCATTGAATAGTATCAATACACATTTTGTTACACTAAATCACAGTCCAAAAGCTTCACCTTCCCTTCCGGATATATCCGCCAGCCGCTGTACATCTTCTTGACTGTCCTCAAGTAAGACAACATCGTCCGCATAAAATAAACCTCGAAGCTTATGCTCAATCATCACGTCACCCTGTTTTTGGGACAGATTAAAACCAATGTTGCTACCTTCTAGCGCTTTTTCTATCCTCACCATGTAGAGCATGAATAACAGCGGGGACATAGGACACCCTTGTCTTAGGCCCTTGTCAATATCAACGTTCTCTTTGCTACCTATTCCTTCCCATTCTATGCAAACTGTATTGTCTCGGTATATCTCCCTCAAACGCGCTATACAGTCGTCACCTATGCCCACTTCCTTCAATATATCCCACAAAATTTCCTGGTTAACGTTGTCGTACGCCCCAGTGATGTCTAGAAAAGCCACGTACAAGAGCCTGTTTTCTATTTTACATATTTCTATACACTGAGTGAGAACAAACAGGTTATCGTCTAACCGCCTGTCCATTCGAAATCCATTCTGAAGTTCTCCCAAAATATCGTTGTGTTCTGCCCAGGTTTCTATTTTTATTTCTGCCTGCATCGGCAACATAATAGTACCGATGCAATGGTTAGCGGCCTATACGAGCGAATGTTTTCCTTATCTTCCTTGTCTTTTGTCACGAGGCTGTTTAAATGAATGCGCTCTCGTGTAGGTTCGTGTAGTAAAGCGATGACGTACGTGTCATCAAGAACAAACGAGACCGTTTGTAGACACACACACAACTAAATATATTTACAAGATGAAAAGATAAATACAACAAACAAACCCTTAGCACACACAACCTAAACTACAGAAACCAATCGTGGCTAGTTAACGAAATGGGGCTAACGCGCAAGAGTTATTTCGAAAGCGTCAGTTATTTCAAACAGCCTCGTGACATCTTTATAGATTAGGTTCCTTCTGCTTTTTCGCCAACTCTCCGGTATTTGGGAGCGCGCACCAAAAACGCCATCTAGTGGCGAGCCATCAGCTGTCGAGATCACAGCTCTGACGGAATTCGTCAGAGAAACGCTCTCTACAGCAGTTGGCTTGCCACAAGACGG
>JALIZH010023498.1:0-32163 GCA_030522465.1 Rhipicephalus appendiculatus | reverse complement strand
TGGTTGTGGAATAATGCCTAGTTCCCAAGCTTGATTTTAGAAATTTGCATCATCATATGAAAATATGTGAACAAAGGCAAGCGTGTTTACAAATTTTGGCAGGTGGATCTATGGTCGACACCAGAGGTCTTTGCACAACAAAGTTGACTGCACAGTCGTGTATCATGTTTCACGCCTGAGGGCAAGCTAATGCAATATAAAGATATTGTACACTACCATGCCTATTCCACAGTCGCATTTTTCTCAAAAGTGTTGTAAGCCTTCATTGACTTATCGAATTGCCTTCATTTGTAAGCAGACACCAAGTCCCTTGTGCATGCCGTCTGTTTGGATTTAAATGCATATTGGCATTGCTAAGTATGTGTGTCGTGCCTTGTGATGTTTTTTTTTCTGTACTTTCGGTTGTGCTGTGTATCTTGTTTCCTGTGTTCAATAATGAGCATACGTTCTGTACTGTAGATGAAAATGTGTATTTTTACATTCACATTATGAATGTTATTGTTTTGATTCCAATAAAGTACTACAATTCACATTTTTTGTATCAATTCATCTTTAAGAATTTCTAGTGCATTCAAACAAAAAAGAGCTTGTATTATGCAAAAGAAATTGTTCAAACACTCACGTATAGATCAGTGGGCCTCAGCCACGTATGTTTCGAAAACCCCTTGTGGAATGAACAGTGGACGTGATGAAGGTAGGTGCCATAAATTAACTGATGTATTGTGAAATAGGTGCCCTTTATTTCACTGTGCGACAGAATGGTCAAACTGAAGTGTCACGCCAGTTTGATCTCAACAGCTTGTCAATAAGTTGTGCGGTCTCTAGCCACATTCCACCTGTTTCTAGCTATGCTTGCTCCTCAAATATGCAAGCCTGGGAACTGCATATGTCGCAAGATAACGGCAAATGAAGATCTGCAGCCATCTCATGAGGATGGAAAAACGCAAGTCAGCCCCGCCGCAATGCAAATCAGTTGTGCGGTGAAGCATACCAAAAATCAGATGGGGCCCCTAGTAGTGGACAGTATGCCTTGAAAAGGGGCGCTTTTATCTTTTGTTCGAGGGGGATACTGTAGATAATCCTTGTGTTATACCAGATGGACTGAACAGATGATTCTTGCAAAATATCCAAATAAGCCACAAGCAGTGAACGGAAACAGACCAACATTCATCGAACATGGATGGGTTGATCAGTTATCAACGGTAGCATAATTTGTATAATGAGTTTGGCCGCACCTAAAGGTACACGAGGTACTACGAGTGCTCGTGGCACCACATGTGACCTGCTGTGAAAAAAGATATCCTACGAAATATAAATAAACGTTATTTTCAGAAGTACAGCTGTGTCACTGAAGCATACAATTACGCCATTTTTCTAGCAAATACTGCACAATTTCTTCAGGAGGACCGCCAAATACACGCGGACGTTCGCAACAGAGAAGCGCAACAGTATTATCTTGTTATTATTAGGGAGACATGTCACTCGCGAATTAGTGGAGCTTGCTGCACGCCTACGACGTTCATTATAACGGCGCGCGACAGTGGAGAGTAAATGTTATTTAGTGAAAAGGCAGCTAGTCTCCGTGTATAAAAGCAATTAAATACTGACTATGACTAATTGAGAAGCACTGTATATCGCGCCTCAGCGCGCGTTAAGTGCTCATAGTGGAAATATTCGTCTAACTGCTCGGAAGGTGCCGCTGACCCGGCGTGCAGCCCGCAACACTTCGTACGCGCGCAATAAAACACATGGTTGTATATGTGCACTCTAAAATACCCTTGTAACTCATTTATTGACTTATGTAACAATGAGATGCCATAGCACATGGTCTACGAACAGCTGAGAACGCACTGGTGCCACTGAAAAAACTTGCGGCTCACGGCAAAAATAACCAAAAGCACTCAACAGCACACGCTCGTAGAATACACATACGTGAGTTTCGCTACCTGAAGGTACTTGTCACGCTGGTATCTGCGAATTTAGGGCGAGAAAGACATCCACAACTTAGGGTGAACACTCAAAAGGACACACGTTTACCATTTTGCTTGCGGCACGACAGACGACGAACCGAAGTCGGAGCATAAGGTGCTAACGGAGGTCTCCGCGAGTTCATGACGCCGCGTAATCTATTTACGAACTTAATGCAGGCGCAATGCACGCTGACGATGCAAGAACACGAGTTGCAAGCTCCTCCCCCTTTTTTTCAAAGCACTTTGTGAATACATATGCTTCAGAAAACTCATCGCAGCATGCGGTGGCTCTGTGGTGTAGTGGTTAGCGTGTTTGCTCTCGGTGCGTGTGGTCAGTGGTTCGAATCCAGTGTTGTGTATTATTTGTATATGTATGTATGCACTGATGTATGTCTTCTAATTACCCCCAGAATTTAGTAATAATGCAATTAATCCGTCAGACGCTCTCACAGTGCCCTAAAAAAATCTTTTTTTGCAGCCTGGCCGCCTTATGCACGCCACGCGTAAGCGCTGCAGGCTGTATGACCTAGAATCTTGGAAAAGCCACGTCAAGGCTATTGTGTTGCTTTCTCTGGGAGCCCGCTGCGCAGTCACATAACAAATTGACTAGCAGCGCCGTAATTTGAACAGATTTTATGCCTGCAGGCGTGGATTCGAGCGAGTATTCGACTGGCAGTGTAGCGAAACGTTTCCAAACATCACGCCTTCATTAACATCTCCCGTCACGACAGCGGGATGGTTCTGTTTAATCTAAGTGTTGTAATCGCGAGCGCTCTGCGTGTTTTGGTTGCGTGGATGTGTGCGTGTATGTATTTGTCTTTCTTTTTTGCGCTTGATTAATTTTATACCAGAGCTATTTCAATGTGCCAGCTTTACTCTCTCGGTGGGAGTGCTTTCACTCTATCGCAGACGGAGTACTGTACTCCATGAGAGGGCGTTGGATCACTCTCTCTCCAAAGAGAGTAGTTTCACCCCGGAAAAAGGAGTGGCCCTGCGGGACAAGCCAAAACTCTGGCAAAGGGCGTAAAGGCACTCCCTTTGTTCTAAGAGTGTATAGCATGCTGGCACCATCAGCTGTCTAGTTATGTTTCCATTCTCCCAAACGTTGCGAAATATCAAATCCTTGACCGCTTCATAGGATACCGCATCTCTAAAGCCTTCTCTTCTTGACTTACACCCAATCCTGTTTACTGCATATCTCAGGGTTTTATCCTTCCTCTGCTCTCTAGAGAGTTCCTCTGTGGATACACCGAAATGTTCCAGAATTGGCGCTTTTCTCTCAGTTTGCCTTTCTCTACTCGTACTTTCGTCTCTGTTATAATGAAGACGCCGATGTTCGAAAACCGTTTATTGCATCAGATGGCAGGAACACAACTGGCTCGACGCAGCCGAGTCGCCGCGCTTTTAACAGGATCGCAGCGTCAACAAAGGATGCGCGCGCATGCTCTACGCACTGAACAACAAGAGACAGATAACATCACAGACACGTTTCTCGCGATTACAACACTCCTCCCCAAACAAAATCACAGCCGGTCGTACATCAGTCGATCTGGTGGACGCGTCACCCGAGTGCTACGCTAAGCACAGGAGGGGTGGCTGTTTGCTGCGGTGACGACACTGCCGGTTGTACTGAACGATTTTCCCCTTCCAAAACATCACTTGCATGCGGCAACGACATTTCATCACCACAGCCTTCCACATACTCAGGTTTCAAAGAAGTACAACGCAGGTGATCGGCGTGCACAAAGCGCGTTTGCTTGTCAACGTACACCAGGTACGTTACCGGAGATTTCACGCTCACCACCTTTCCAGGCCGCCACTTCACCAGTTCCCCACGAACAGTACGCACGAGCACATAATCTCCAACAGAAAACGCCCTGGGCTTGTCCCTACGCTTATTTGCGCTGCGCACTTCCCTGTCGGACTTAGCTTTGATCGTAGCTTCCATGTCTGGTTTGAGCAGAGATAGTCTTGTGCGCAACTTTCTCTTTGAAAACAACTCTGCTGGTGTTTTACCAGTGAATGTGTGTGGCGTAGTTCTGTACGCGAAAAGGAAGTTATCAACTTTGTGTTGCAAGGATCTAGAACTTTGGCTCCGCTCATCCTCTAGCAGCTGCTTCAGCAATGACTGTTTAACAGTCTGCACTGCTCGTTCTGCTGCGCCGTTCGATTGAGGATGATAAGGCGGAGTCAGAGTATGCTTAACGCCGTTCGCATGCAAGAAATCCTCGAACTCTTTTGCTCGAAACTGTGGCCCATTGTCCGTAACTATCTCATGAGGCAACCCGTAGCTTGCAAACAGTGACCTTACAGTTCCGACAGTCTTTTGCGCAGTAGTTGAAGTCATTATTTTTACATCTACCCACTTAGAGTGTGAATCGACTGCGACGAAAAACATCTTGTTTTCTTTTTCTGCGAAGCGAAGGTGCACTCGCTCCCAACTGTTAGTACACCATCTCCATGGGGTCAGTGGCGCTGGCTGGCCTGCTGGTCTTACACTCTGACAGATGTGACATTGTTTTACCGATTGTTCGAGGCAACTATCAATTCCGGGCCACCATACCGTTGATCTTGCCAAGGCCTTCATTTTACTGATACCTATGTATTGTTCATGTAGCAACGACAGCACTTCCTCCTGAAGAACCCGGGGTATTACGACTCGGTTCTCCCAAATTAAGCAGTCCTCATCTACCGAAAGTTCAAACCGCCTCAAAAGAAAGGTTGATACTGCACGTCCACAGATGACGGCCAGCCATGCCATGTCATTTCACGTACAGCGCTCAAAACAGAGTCTTTAGACGTTTCCCGTGCGATGTTCTTCGTTGTTAAGGGCAATTCTCTGACCGGGGAAAAGTAAAAAATCTTATCTACATCATCAGTGTTTTCAGACAATGGCAGACGTGACAACCCGACAGCATTGCTAATCCTTGCCCCTGACTTGTGTAAAATGCGGAAGCTGTAGTTCGACAGAAAAATGGCCCAGCGGTGGATTCTCGCCGCTGCCACAGCAGTGCAGTGGTGTTTTGCTTCAAATATTACCGTGAGTGGCTCGTGATCAGTGATAACAACGAAGCTGCGGCCATAAAGGTACTTGTGAAATTTCTTTATGCCGAAAATGATGGCGAGTGCTTCTTTTTCGATGTGTGAATAGTTCCTTTCTGCTTGTGACATTGATCTGGAAGCGAATGCGACTGGACGTTCAACGCCATGCACAACGTGCGATAACACTGCGCCCAGCCCGTAAGCAGAAGCATCACATGTGAGCTGTATTTCTTTTTTTACGTCATACAGCTCCAACACTGTTTCTTTAGTTAGGAACTGCTTACACCGCGTGAAACACTCATCACACTGACGCGACCATTGCCATATGCTTCCTTTGCGTAGAAACTGGTGAAGCGGTTCTAGTTGTCCAGCCAAATTGGGCAAAAATTTTTCATAGAAATTTACTAAGCCCAGAAATGCCCTCAACTGGGTCACATTGCTTGGTTTCGGTGCTTCGATGATCGCTTTCACTTTGTCCGCTGTGGGATGCAGACCGTGTTGGTCTATCTCGTGCCCCAAGTACTGCACTCTTTCTTGAAAGAAAACGCATTTCGCCACATTTACTCGGATTCCATGTTTACACAGAGCATTTAGAACTTCCTTCGTTCGACTGTAGCACTCTGTTAGGGTTTTTCCAGCAATAAGTACATCGTCCAAGTAACAGGCTGTGCCAGGTATGCCTTGCAAAACCTGATCCATGACTGCCTGAAACATTGCAGGTGCACTCGCAACGCCGTACGGCAACCGCCGGTATCTAAAGAGACCCATGTGTGTGTTAACCGTCAGAAGTTCTTCAGCATGCTCATCTAACTCCAGCTGTAAATAACCTTTGGCCAAGTCTAACACAGTGAACACGGTTCCTCCGACCAGGGACGCAAAAATGTCTTCTGGAAGAGGTAAGGGATAGTGATCTACATCAATGGACTCGTTCACACTGACTCTATAGTCCCCACATATCCTTATTTCTTGGCCATTTTTCTTGGGCACAATAATTAGCGGCGTTGCCCAGGTGCTGTGCCGCACCCGGTAAATTACCCCAGCCTTCTCTAGCTCCACCAGTTCTTTTTCGACTTGTTCTCGTAAAGCATACGGTACTGGCCTGGCTTTACAGAAAACTGGAGTTGCATTCTCTTTTGTGCGAATGCTACCCCTGTATCCCTTTATAGCCCCGTACCCTGCTTGAAAAACATCAGCGTACTGTTGTTTTAATGATTCTACACCTTCTAGAGCCTTTATGGGCGCGACTGCTTGTACCTTAAGCGCAACCTCGTGAAGTTTCTGCAGGGCATCAGACAAGTTCACTTTTATCTTTGCGAGCCAGTCACGCCCGAGAAGCACCAGCATGCGCACACCTTCTTCGTACTTGGCAATGACAAGTGGTAGGCGGTGACGTTGCTTCCCGCACCTGACATCGACTTGCGCAACACCCCTTACACTGATTGCGGTGCCATTGTACACTCCGAGTTTTATGTCCTCACTGTTGTAGGATAGGCCAGGAAAGTTTTCTGCAAAGTCTTTTTAAGACATAATTGTAACGGCAGCCCCCGTATCCAGCTCCATCGGTACTTCGTGACCATTTATGATTACTTTTACAACTATGGTAGGCGGGCTGCCTGCTTTGTTCGTTTGGCATATAGTAAGCAAATCCTGCTCTGCTGCCGGTACTTCTACCGCGTGCACAACTCGCGTTTTGCACATTTTTGCGACATGACCAAGTTTAGAGCACTTAAAACAGGCACTTTTCAAAAATGGGCACCTTGTAGGAGTGTGTTGCCCACCACACCTATGACAAACTACCGCAGTTTTCCGCGTATAGTTTTTTTCAGGTACCTTGCTTGTTGCAGTAGGCTTCCTTTGGTTTCCTTGCCAATAGAGTTCAGCGTTGCTGGCTCCAGCGTTGTCGGACAGCATGTCTTGGGTGTCCTTCTGTGCAGCTTCCATGGCGGTGGCTACCTTGCACACCCGGTCCGAGGTGACCTCGTCGTCGGGCAACGCGAGCAGGCGGCCCCGGATGGTGTCGCTTCGTAGTCCAGCAATGAAGCGGTCACGTAGCGCTTCTTCTAGAAACGTTCCAAACGAGCATGTCGCGGCGAGCTTCTTCAATTCCACGAGAAACTGCGCAATGGTTTCATTTGACTCCTGGTTCCGTCTGTAGAAGTGGTATCGCTGGGTGACCACGGACCGCTTTGGGGCGTAGTGCTGTTGTAGCGCCTTCTTGGCATCTTCGTACTTCGGTGGGCATTTTCGGCAGCAGTAAGCTACGCAGTGTCACGTAGGCCTTCTCTCCTATAATAGTCAGGAAAATTTCAAGCTTCTTTTCGGCGTCTATTCCATTTGCTTTCGCAAATAACTCGAACCTCTCAAGGTAGACGCCGATGTTACCCGAGTCCGGACAGAACTCCGGCAGTTTTCCGAAAGTGGTGGCCATAGCTTCTGTGCCGCTTTATCCCATCTTCGTCGCCAATGTTATAATGAAGACGCCGATGTTCGAAAACCGTTTATTGCATCAGATGGCAGGGAACACAACTGGCTCGACACAGCCGAGTCGCCGCGCTTTTAACAGGATCGCAGCGTCAACAAAGGATGCGCGCGCATGCTCTACGCACTGAACAACAAAAGACAGATAACATCACAGACACGTTTCTCGCGATTACAACACTCTCTACATTGTTAAAAGCAGCGCAAAAAGACGAAACAGAAGATGAAGGAGGACACAGGACAAGCGCTGAACTAGCAACTGTCATCTTTATTCAAAAGACGAGAATAAATACAAGCAGTTTCGCTGCGTGCGCACCCTCTACACTGCAGATAATTGTCACATGTTTTCAAATAGGTTGAATTCACAATCATGAAGATAAATGGATGGGGCGGAAATGCAATTATCATTGCCTTCAATTCGTTAAGTTCTGCACTAAACAAATCTTGCCATCATAAGGTCGAGGCCAGCTTTCAGGAACAAGTAGCTCGATTAGAAAAAGCCGGCTTCCCAGGTTCAAACCTATCATGTGTTTCCCTGAGGTTGCTAAAATCTTTAAAGCTATCTGCAGCACGGCCCGGGCAACGCACAAGATCCACTAATAGGCCTAAGAATTGCGTTGTCATTCCGTATGTGCATGGACTATCACACAGGCTTAAAAAGATTGCAAAAGGCTTTGACGTAGATGTTGTGTTCTCCGCTCGCGGTAAGGTTGGGAGAGCATGCGCCGCTGTTGATAGAACGAAGACAGGCCTCTCACAAAAGAATGCGTGCTCCGTTAAGCATCGCACTCGGTTTGTAACGTGCGCATGTGGTGTGGTGTACAATATTCCGTTAACATGTAACAAAATGTAGATAGGACAAACTGGCGCCTGCCTGAACGAAAGGCTTCGCCAACACAGCAACACTCTGAAGGGCACACCCACTTCACATTTGTCTTCTCATTGTCGCGACTGTTGTTGTAAACCTTTGTTTGATAGAACGCATGTCATCTTCAGGCACATGGATCAGAGATCACGTGAAATCATCGAAGCATTCCACATAAAGAAAAACCATGATAATTGCATTTCCGCCCCATCCATTTATCTTCATGATTGTGAATTCAACCTACTTGAAAACATGTGACAATTATCTGCAGTGTAGAGGGTGCGCACGCAGCGAAACTGCTTGTATTTATTCTCGTCTTTTGAATAAAGATGACAGTTGCTAGTTCAGCGCTTGTCCTGTGTCCTCCTTCATCTTGTGTTTCGTCTTTTCGCGCTCCTTTTAACAATGAAGTTCAACCAACTCGCCCAGTTTTTTACGCTGTTGCATTTCCTCTCTACTCACGCTCTTCTCTATGTTTTGGGGGTTACCAAGCCTTTTCTGTGCCTTCTCTTTTCCAAATTCTGGTTGTTTGTCATTGGCACTTCGCTGCACTGGGTCATCCACCCTTCGCACTCCTGGTCTATTACCTAGGATCACATCGTAGATAGGGTCCTCCATACACTTTGCAGTGATGTCCCCCTCAAAATATTGTAACGACGTGGGATCGACGAGCACACGGAGGATCACAAACAAATACGTTTTATCAAAGACCGAGAACACTGCAACGTCTTCTTTGTCCCTGCGCTCGGCCAAAAACACTCGCGCTGCTTCGTTGTCCTTGCCACTGGCACATACGCGCGGCATTATTCCCCCCTTTAAAAAAAAGACATCGCCCCGATGTTAAACGTTCAGAAGGCAAGGTCACTCAAAGTATGGCTTCATCCGAAGCACGTGAACAATTTCTGGTGAATGTCTTCGGCGCTTAGAACACTGAGGGCTGTCCGGAACAACCTCGTACTTGACGTCACTGATGCGACGCAGAACTGCGTAAGGTCCGAAGTATCTTCTCCACAGCTTTTCGGAGAGCCCACGCCGACGAATAGGTGTCCAGACCCACACTTTGTCACCCACGTTGTATG
Source organism: Rhipicephalus appendiculatus (assembly GCA_030522465.1). NCBI lineage: Eukaryota > Metazoa > Arthropoda > Arachnida > Ixodida > Ixodidae > Rhipicephalus > Rhipicephalus appendiculatus. The sequence goes on along the minus strand of JALIZH010023498.1, from coordinate 22,729 downwards.
TGACGGGTCTAAGCCGGAGGTTGTAGTGTCTGGCGTCAGAGTCTTGTTGCTCGATGATTCGCAACCTGGCAAGTTGTCTAGCTTCTTCTGCTAGCTGTATGAACTCTTCAGCGTCCGTCTCATTTCCATCATTTTTTGTGAGGGAGCATCGCGTCTAGTGTTGTCATAACCTCACGGCCGTAAACGAGACTGAATGGTGTCTTCCGAGTGGTCTGCTGACGAGCCGTGTTGTACGCGAATGTGACGTAGGGCAGGAAGTCGTCCCAGTTCTTGTGCTCTACGTCTACGTACATGCTTATCATGTCAGCCAGGGTCCTGTTGAGACGTTCAGTCAGCCCGTTGGTCTGGGGATGATACGCCGTCGTCTTCCTGTGAGCGGTACCACTTAGTCGAAAAACGGTGTCCAAAAAGCTCGGCCATGAACGCAGTACCTCTGTCGGTGAGAACTACTGTGGGAGCACCGTGTCGTAAAACGATGGCCTCAATAAAAAATCGCGCCGTTTCAGCTGCTGTTGCTCGTCGCAGAGCGCCTGTCTCGGCGTATCGGGTGAGGTAATCTGTGGCGACAATTATCCACCTATTTCCGGTTGCAGACGTTGGGAAGGGGGCCCAGAAAATCCATGCCGATTTGTGCAAATGGTGTTGTCGGCACTTGGACAGGCTGCAACAGGCCGGCTGGCTTGACGGGTGGTGGTTTGCGACGCTGGCAGTCTAGACACGTCTGTACGTAAGTTTTCACGACCACGGCCAGTCTCGGCCAGTAATAGTTGTGCCTAATCCTTGCCAATGTTCGGGTGTAGCCCAGGTGACCAGCGGTAGGTTCGTTGTGACAGGCGTGTAGGACCTCACGTCGAAGCGATGAGGGGAACGACGAGCAAGTAGCTGCTGCCGGCAGGTGAGAAGTTCTTCTTATAAAGTAAGTGATTGCGCATGCAGTACGACGTCAGCCCCCCTGGCGAATAATTTCGGCGCGCTGTTGGTTCGTCTTTCCAGGTAATCAATGAGCGGTAGCAGCTCAGCGTCTTCCCGCTGCTGTTGTGAAAAAGCTGCAGTGTCCACGACTCCCAAGAAGGCTGTGTCGTCGTCGTCTTGGGCTGCTATCTCAACAGGAGACCGAGAAAGACAGTCGGCATCGGCATGTCGTTTTCCCGATTTGTAGGCGACAGTGAAATCGAACTCTTGGAGCCGAAGACTCCAGCGTGCGAGGCGGCCGGATGGATCTTTCAAGTTAACCAACCAACAGAGCGAATGGTGATCGCTGATAACGGTGAACGGGCGACCGTTCAAATAAGGACGTGTTATGTCCGGATGTGTCGTCGGCCCAGAGACGTACGCGCGGGGCGCGGTAGCCTCAAAAGCATAGACAGGCAGGAACGGTTAAAAACGTGTTTATTCCTACTTGGAGGCGGCAGCCGAACTGCCGGGGAAAACGCGCGATGACTCGTTTGTAACGAGCGGGGGAGAGGGAAGGAGTCGACAACCGGACGTCCGCAGGAACGGTGTACCGCTTCACTCAAGACGTTCGGGGGGCTCGCTCGGGAACAAAGGTGCGCTTGGGACACAACATCTCCTCCCTCCTTAGATTGTCGCTTGGAAGCGATCTGAGGGTCGCCGCGGGCGCGTGGACGCTCTGGGCGCGTAAACAAGAGGAGCCTCCGCTTGCTGGGTCTCATTTTCTTCCCGTTCAGGGCCGGCCGGCGGCGGCGCCGATTCATCTGGTGCGAGATGCCAGGCTAAGTGGGACGAAGCTTCCGTCGGGGTGCTTGCTTGAAAGGGAGCCTCCCTTGGCAAATTACCTGAACGACGTAGCTGATTAAGGTGGCGGCGAGTGGCCTTTCCGCCTATGTCGACGAGCCATGACCGCAAACCTATGCGTCTAAGTGCCGTCGCTTCAACCCAGCCGGGTCTTCTGTTGAACTGGCGTGCGTATATGCGTTGTCCCATTTCAATTCTCCTGCTACGTGGGAGCTTTTCTTCCCCCTGAGGGGTTTCCGCTGAGGGCTCCGGGACAATTGCTGTCAGCTGGGTTCTCATTTCTCGTCCGAACATCAATCTTCCTGGCGTTTGCCCTGTGGTGTTTTGAACAGTGTTGTGCTGCCCGAAGAGAAATCGCGCGATGCGGCGTTGCATTGTCCCAGTCTGATCTTTAGTAAGGGCGCGTTTAAGTTCTGCCACGTAGCGCTCGGCTTGTCCGTTCGTCGCTGGGTGGTAAGGGGCTGATGTCACAGAAGAGACGCCGTTGTCGCTGTAAAACTTGAGAATCTCCGTGGACACAAACGGAGTGCCGTTGTCCGAGACTACCTTGCGTGGTAGGCCGAACGTTGCAAACAACGACCGGAGAGTGTCAATAACTGCTGCCGATGTTGTTGTAGTCATTTGCTTTACCTCAAGCCACTTGGTGTATGCGTCTACAACCACCAGGAATGAACACCCTTCGATAGGTCCTGCAAAATCAATGTGCAGGGTGTGCCAAGGCGTGTCTGGTCTTTCCCATTCAGGAATAGGGGCTCTTGGTGGGGCTCTGTGGTTGCATTGACAAGGCTGGCAATCTTGCACTGTTGATTCTATGTCATGGTCGATACCAGGCCACCACATATAACTTCTGGCACACTTATTCATGGCAACAATGCCTCGATGACCTGCGTGGACAAGCGACATGGCTTGTCCGCGAAGTGCTGCCGGAATCACAACTCTTGATCCCAAAGTGATGCAGCCGCGATGAGTGCTTAACTCCGTAGCTCGCTTGCGGTAAGCGTTGAAGTGTTCACCCTTTAGCTTCTGCACCTTGCCTTCTTGTATAGCTGCGTAGACTTCCTTCAAGACAGTGCACTCCTGCGTTGATGCTGCTACCGTGTCAGCTGTTAGCGGAGGGTTCGGCAGCGCCTCGAACATGAGTATGTCACCAGGCGGGGGTGGTTCGTCGATTGTGGTGTCCAGCGGCAGGCGGCTTAGTGCGTCAGCGTTCTGGTGTTTCTTACCAGTGCGATGTACGAGTTCGTAATCGTACGCCGACATCTTGATGCACCATCGTGTCATTCGCGGCGACAATGTCTGTGGCATTGGCTTCTGGGGACCCATGATACCCAATAAGGGCCGATGATCTGTAATGAATGTCACTCTTCTGCCGGTAATGTACTGGCGGAAGTGGTCTGCTGCGTAGACGATGGCAAGTCCCTCTTTATCTAGCTGGGAATAATTCCTCTCTGCCTGCGATAGGGTGCGCGATGCGAAAGCAATCGGGGCTTCCCGTCCCTGGTCGTCAGCTTGGGAGAGGACTGCTCCCACTCCGTACGGTGATGCGTCGCAGGCTAGCAGTAGGGGTCTTCTTTCGTCGTAGTGTCGCAGAACAGTAGACTTCCGAAGTAGTTCCTTAAGGGCAACAAATGCCTTTTGGTGGCGTGGCGACCAATTCCATGGGACTTCTTTCTAGAGTAGCTGGTACAGATCGTTGGCCACTGTAGCTCGATCTTCTAAGAACCGGTCGTAGAACGTTAATAGCCCTAAGAACGACTGGAGCTCTTGCTTGTTCGTAGGCGCTCGTGCTTCGGTGATTGCTCGCACTTTGTCTTCAGTAGGATGAATACCGTGCGCGTCAATTTGATGTCCAAGAAACTTCACTTCAGGCACCGCAAACACACATTTTTCCTTGCTGATGCGCAAGTTAGCATTTGATAGCCTTTCAAGAATGAGCTCCAAACGCTCCGCGTGCTCTTCAGTGGAGGCGCCACCGACAATAACATCGTCCAAGTAGACGCAAACTCCCGGGATCCCGTTAAGTGTAGACTCCATAAATTTCTGGAAGATTGCTGGTGCTGCAGCTACGCCGAATGGTAGCCTTTTGACTTTGTAGAGACCCTTAATGGTGTTTATCGTGAGCAGTGCAGACGTTGGTTCGCTCACCTTCAGTTGCTGGTAGGCTTGTGTCAAGTCCAAGGTGCTGAAGATCCTTCCACCACGAAGCGTGCTAAAAACCTCCTCTGGGGTCGGTAGTGGGTAGGAAGATGCTTTTGTCGCCAGGTTGACAGTGCTCCGGTAGTCTCCGCAGAGGCGTAGGGTACCGTTCTTCTTTCGGACGACAACGAGTGGTGTAGCCCATTCTGAATGTTGCGTCGGTTCGATGATTCCTTGTTGCTGCAGTCGGTCAAGCTCATTCTCGACTGACGTTCGTAGGGCAAAAGGTACCGACCTAGCTTTCAAAAATTTAGGCGTCGCATCCTCCCGCAGTTCCAGTGTGACTGGAGGTCCGTTGTTTCCTGGTATTTCTTCGGAGAAAACCGCTTGATACTTCTCTTGAAGCTGCTCCACTGACGGATAGCTGGGTGTGTGGTGAACTCCGCCAATGACCACTCCAAGAGAGGTGAACCAATTTCGTCCCAACAGGCTTGATCCAGAGCCGTGGACGACAAGCAGTGGTAGCTGATGGGTCTGACCGTTGTAGTACACGTCTACGTTGGCACAGCCCAGTAGTGGAAGGGAATGTCCGGACCACGTTCTCAGCTGCGTGTCGTCTTTCTGGAGAGCTGGCGCGTTCTCATGCCAAGTGGCGCGAAAGGTGTCCTCGCTGATGAGCGTACACGCTGCTCCGGAATCCACCTCAAACGTATGGGGCGTTGGTGTACCATGATTTCTGTGGTAATCTTTGGTCTCGTGCCGAGGTTCACAACGGCGTTTAGATCATACAGTGCCGATGACGTCCGTGGTGTGCTCGTGTTAACTGGCATCTGGCCCTCTTGTGCCTCGACATTGTTGTTCCGTTGCACTGAATTCTCCGGCCGGAGCTGTTTGCGCTTGGTGATGCATGCCTTTTCAAGGTGTCCCCGTTTTTGGCAAAAGTTGCAGGTAGCTGTTTTGAATCGGCATACCTGGGGATCGTGCATGTCATCGCATCGCCAACAGCGCTGTGTATTTTTCCTTCCATTAGGCGTAGACGTGGAATGGCCTGACTGCTGACTGGTGTGATGTACCGGTTCGAAGTTCCGTCGAATATCCCTCTGCTGGTGACCGGCGCTCTCCGCTCGCTGGGCGATGTCATATGCTTTGGAGAAGGTCAGACTCGTCTCCGCGAACAGGCGTTGTTGGAGACCTTCATCGCGCAGTCCGCACACAAAAAGGTCCCGCAACATAACGTCCAAGGGGAGCATAGTGGTGTTAGCAGGTGTGGCCGTCGATCCTCCCTCCTGCGCAGTAGCTGAAGTTGTCAAGGTCGACGGGCCGAAATTACAGTCAGCAGCGAGCTTTTTGAGTGCCGCCACATATTCGCTCACTGTTTCGCCTTCCAGTTGGTCTCGCCGTTGGAAGCGGGCTCTGCTGTAGACCTCTGATGGTCTTGGGTCGTAGTGCTTCTGCAGCGCAGCTACGATGTCGTCGTAGTCTACGGTTGCTGGAGTGCGTGGCAGAATCAGGGCACAGACTGTGTCGTATGTCTGCTCCCCGCACAGCGTTAGCAGGTTGGCTCTCTTCATTGCTGCATCAGTGATGTTGTTAGCCTCGAAGTAAAATTGGAGGCGTCCAAACCACGATGACCATGATGAGCCGTTGAATTCGGGTAGCCGATTTTGGAGCCCGTGCGTAGCCATGACTTGTAGCTTGTCAAAAGCGTTGCGTAGCGCAGGTCCAAATCCACTTCCTCGTCGCCACTGTTATGTCCGGATGTGTCGTCGGCCCAGAGACGTACGCGCGGGGCGCGGTAGCTTCAAAAGCATAGACAGGCAGGAACGGTTAAAAACGTGTTTATTCCTACTTGGAGGCGGCAGCCGAACTGCCGGGGAAAACACGCGGTGACTCGTTTGTAACGAGCGGGGGAGAGGGAAGGAGTCGACAACCGGACGTCCGCAGGAACGGTGTACCGCTTCACTCAAGACGTTCGGGGGCTCGCTCGGGAACAAAGGTGCGCTTGGGACACAACAGGACGAAATTTCAAGACTGCCCATACCATTGCGAGGCATTCTTTCTCGGTCGTTGTGTAATTGGCTTCGGCTCGGGACAGCGTCCTGCTTGCGTAAGCAATCACCTTTTCGCTGTTGTCTTGCCACTGGACGAGCACTGCACCAAGACCGACATTACTAGCGTCTGTATGCAATATTGGCGGCGCGTCTTCATCGAAGTGGGCGAGCACGGGAGGCGTTTGCATGCGTTGACGAAGCTCGTGAAATGCCCGCTGCTGGTCTTCGCCCCATGCGAAAGGGATATCTTCCCTGGTGAGCTGAGTCAATGGCCATGCGATGCGCGAAAAATTGGCAATGAAGCGTCGGTAATAGGCACAGACTACCAAAAAACGTCGCACGGATTTTTTGTCTGATGGCGTAGGGAAATTCGCCACGGCAGCAATTTTATCCGGATCGGGTCGGATCCCTTGACTGCTGACGACGTGTCCAAGAAATTGGAGTTCGTCAAAGCCAAAGTGGCACTTTTCAGGTTTCAGTGTAAGACCGGCCAAGTGTATTGCTTAAAAAACTGCTTCCAGTCTGCGTAAGTGTTCCTCGAACGTTGCAGAAAAGACAATCACGTCATCGAGGTACACTAGGCAGGTTTGCCACTTAAGTCCCGATAGTACAGTGTCCATTAGACGCTGGAATGTTGCTGGCGCCGAGCACAAACCGAAGGGAAGCACCTGGAATTCATAAAGTCAGTCGGGCGTGACAAAGGCGGTCTTCTCACGGTCTCTCTCATCGACTTCAATTTGCCAGTACCCGCTTTTTTAAATCCATCGACGAAAAGTAGCGTGCGTTTCGTAGCCTATCCAGGGAATCGTCGATACGCGGTAGCGGATAAACATCCTTTTTTGTAATCTGGTTGAGCTTCCGGTAGTCGACGCAGAAGCGCAAGCTGCCGTCCTTCTTTTTGAGGAGCACTACAGGCGATGCCCAAGGACTGTTAGATGGCCGAATGACGCCGTCTTCCAGCATCGTTTTGACTTGTTTTTGGATTGCCTCACGCTCTTTTGGGGCAACGCGATAAGGATTTTGCCGGATGGGTCTGGCGTCGGAATCTATAATGATGCGGTGTTTTGTCAGCGGCGTTTGACCAACTCTTGACGTAGATGAGAAGCAGCGGTGGAACTCGTTGATCAGCAGGAGAAGGCGGTCTCGCTCGACGGTCGATAACGTCGTACTAACGTCAACAGGTGTCGGTGTAGTGACAGTAGATGCTGCCGCCTCCTCCACTAAATGGCAATCTTCGATTTGAGCAAGTTCGTCGAAGTAGGCGATGGCTGTGCCTCTAACAATGCGTCGGCGTTCCATGCTGAAATTAGTCAACAGAAGTTCAGCGCATCCATCGATTACATTGATGACCGCCCTGGCAATAGAAATACCGCAGGTGAATGCGAGCTCATTGATGTGTTCAGCGACGCCTGTCCCGCTCTGCAAGCTGTCGCAGTGCACGGGTACGAGGGAACAACTCCGTGGCAGGAGTATGACGTCGTCATCGGCGATACGTAAGCGAGGCCGCTGGTTCTACTCATCATTAGCAGCGGCCGATTTCGTAGCGAACGTTACGCTTCTGTCACGGATGTTAATCACAGCCTCGTATTCGCGCAAGAAGTCCATTCCCAATATAAGCTGTTTACAGCACTCACTAAGAATGACGAGGGTGGGGACGAAGGTGGAACCAGCAATTAAGAGTCGGGCCGTGCACTTTCCAACAGGTGTCATCAACTGACCTCCGGCAGTTCGTATACTGGGTCCGTACCATGGCATCTTTACTTTCTTTGTAAGAATGGCAGAATGGGCGTGTTGGTTTTGCATATTGACGTGAAAGGCGCGAAGACGACAATACTCTCCCTCTGTCCATTGTCGTCTTCGCGCCTTTCACGTCAATATTACTTTCTTTAGTCTGTCGGCTAGCTGTAGGCTTATTATAGAAAAGTGAGAGCCAGTGTCAACCAGAGCCGTCACTTGATGGCCGTCAATGTGAACGACGAGGTCAGCGCTGACGACGTCGGTTGCATCGGCAGTTGTCGCATTCGTCGTATTCGTCGTTGTTATTGTCGTCTTCGGCGTCGGTGGCTTCGAGTTGTCGTTCGTCTGAAATGGGGGGCTGTTCGGAATTTCGATTATTGGCAACCCCACCCCCGAGGTCGCTGCGTCTAGTTTCCCGGTTGGGGGGCTAGGGGATCTGCCCCTGTTGACGTCGGCAAAACTGCGACGGTTCGGTGAATTATACTGAGCAGGAGATGGAGAACGTGATCTGGACGGGGTTGGATTGTGCGGCGGTATGTTCATTGACGCGTCGTTGTACGTGCGTCGACCATCATGCGTACCGTAATCAGGATAGCAAGGAAATCTCGGGTACTGAGAGTCGCGATAACGGCATACTCTGTAGACGTGCCCTGCTTCGCCGCAATGAAACCAGACCGGTCGGCGGTCAGCGGTACGCCACAAATCGGTTTTCCGGCGCTGGTAGGTCAGCGGGGATTCTCCATGGAACCACGTTGCGGTGCTCGGACGTTCACCGTACGGCACTCTTCGCGACGGCGAGATCGGCGGCGGTGGGAGAGTCGACGGCGATGAGAGCGGCTGTGTATGCAGGGTTGGTGGTGGCCTAGACGTTGGAGTCGGTAGCGTCGACGGTAGCGTCGATGGCGTGATGACGGGGCGTCGGACAGCGTCAGCGTAAGAAAGATGCTGTGGCACATCACCATAGCCGGACGAAGAAAGAGCCTGACGGACCTCTGCCCGGACAACATCAGCGACAAAAGACAAAGCGGGCGTCGGTTCGGTTGGTGGAATTAAACCTAGCTGCCGAAGCTCGTCTCGCAGAACCTCTCGGATGACTTCCCGCAGAGGCTTGTCGCTGCTCACAGCCATAGCGGAAGTACTCGCTACAGAGTTGATCATGTTGTGATGCTGGCGGTATCGTTGCTGTAGGGCCCGTTCAATCGCTGTGGCTTCTTTTGTGAACTGAGCTACTGTTGTCGGTGGATTTCTTACAAGCCCAGCAAACAGTTGCTCCTTCACCCCTCGCATCAGGTACCGTAACTTCCTTTCTTCGGGCATCTCGGAATCTGCTCGGCGGAAAAGACGGGCCATGTCCTCGGCGAACATAGCAACGCTCTCGTTTGGTTTCTGGATGCGAGATTCCAGGAGACGTTGCGCATTCTCCTTTCTGTCGACACTCGTAAAGGTGTCAAGCAGCTGGATGCGGAAATCGTCCCACGTAGCCAAGCCCCCACATACGCACAGCAATATACGCACAGCACATACGCGCGGCAATATGGACAGTCTAGCCTTATCCTGGCCTCTGGCAACCTCACTTTTGAACCGTCTGCAAAGATTACTGTCCCACTTCTCCCCCGTAAAATCTTTCTCATTCACGAGACTTTTCCTTACCAATGCCGTATCTGCCCCGGAGTCTCTAACCACGAACGCTAGTTTGCCGTTTACTTTGCCGTCTACGACTGGCACATTGTTAACTGCAGACATGTCCCTAACTGTGCTTACGATCTCTGGTTTCTCTTCTGATCTCACTGCACAAGCGCTACTCTCTAGGGGTCTATTCCTACACTCATTAGTTTTGTGCCCCCCTCTTTCGGCATAGCTGGCAGGTCACTGTCAATTCCTGTTGACTCGTGCTTGTGCGGTAATTCCTAGCTATATGCCCGAGTCGGTTGCACAAGAAGCACCGCTGTTCTTTCCTTGTTCTACTTGTTGGGGCCTCACTATTGCACTCCCTTCCTCGGGGTTATCTCCGTCTCCTTTTTCTAAATTCCTTAACCCCTGAGCCTCCAAAAACTGGTCTGCCTGTTTAGCCATATCCTCTACCGCGTGCAGTTTTTTCTCCTTCAAAAATACAGCTAACTTGCTGCTACACCGGCTCAGGAACTGCTCAGCCACTATTCGGTCAAGGACTCCTTCATAAGTATTTTCTGTCTCCGACAACTCAATCCACCGATCGAAATTGTTGGCTAGCCTGCACACAAACTGTTTCCCGGTCTCGGAGTTCTCAGGCCTGCACGATCTAAACTTCTCCCTAAACCCCTCGGCAGTCAGCCTGAACCTTTCCAATAAAGTTCTCTTCACCAGATCGTAATCTAATGAGTCTTGAGCTGGCATGCGGCCAAACACACTCAACGCCTCTCCCACGAGGCACAAACCCAAGGCATTGGCCCACTCGCTCCTCTCCCAGCCTTGCCCGATCGCAATCCTTTCAAAACGATGCAAATATGCATCGAGGTCGTCCCTTCGTTCGTCGAAGGGCGCCATGAGCTTTCTCGGGCATATCTGTTTAGGTCTGGGAGTAGGCGAGTTGGCCGACGCCGTCGTGGGAGTACTCGCGTTACTAGCCGCGTCTCGTGCACCCGCGCTTATTTGCGCCAGCCTCAACTTGAGCTCGAGGATCTCCTTCTCGCGCTCGTACTGCTCACGCGCTTCACGCGCACGCTCCTTCTCGCACTCGTACTGGATTGCTCGCTCCTTGTGCTCAGCTTCGCGTTCCTGTTCTTTTTGCACGAGCTGCTTGTCGTGCTCTTTCTGAGCGTTCTCAAAAAACCTCAGCGTCTCCTCCTTGGTCATATCGAAGTCTTTGGCCACGGCCGCCAACTTCTCCCAATCCATCCTTGCAACCCCCGACGATAAGTGACTGGGCCTAGAGATGGAAAAATCCTGGCAGAGGCTCGCCACTTATTTGTCACGATTATCTCGGGAGCGCTTGCAAATAGGATTGGAATTGGGAGAGAGTGAGACGGGCACGAGAGACCGTGGTATGGTGGCACCCAAAACACTTTATAACTGACAAATTGAATACATGAAAAAGCGTTAATGGCACTGAACCAATACAAACAAAAAAAACCAAAAAAAAAGAATTTACATTAACAAATTGTTGTTTTTATCCAACACTGAACCTGTCTAATCAATACGTCTTAGCTAGTCTTGGATACGTCTCTCCGACTCAGTCTGGCCACTATGGGCCTAGCAGTACAAGAATGTTCTTACAGGTTCGATCGTCGTTCGTCGAGACGAACCGATGTTCCCGTCGCGTCGATCTTTCGTCGAGACCGTCGTCGACGTCCTCAGCAGGCCCCTAAGTTCACCGTAGGTTGCCTTCGTCCATCCTGCCGCTTGTCTTCGTCACGAGTGGCCCCAGTGTTCTTCTCCGTCCTCGCTCAGTCGAGGTTAGGCCTAACCAGGCCTTGGACCCGTGCTTCCGGACTCAACAGGTGACGGACGCCTCCGTGACTGAACTGTGGTCTGCAGCCGTCCTGCCGAGAAGGGGAGGGCTGCTGGCGATCCCGGGACTGCAGTATTGAGGTGCGACAGGTCCGGGCAGCCTCGCTTGGAGTCTTTCAAGGTCCGCGGACACTACCCGAGCCTTTCGTGTCGTCGCCCCCAGAACCGAGTACCAGCCGCTCTCGTCGCGGGTGCGACGCTTGCTTCGTCCGTCTTCTCCGTCAGGCGCCCCACAGAACAGTGACGTTTCTTCCTCTGGGGTTCTCGATCACGGTTCGGGTCGCGTGGCACGCGCCCTTCGCCGTCGAATCACGTGCACCGACGTGGCAGTGTAGCACACCATCGGGTAACTTTCCACCCGTCGCGTACCATCATCGCTCGCATACCTTCGGCACGCGTCTCGTGCGCCCCTCACTCATCACACACCTTTAACGTCTTCTCTAGACGATCACGCAGGTCTAAAATGTACCCATACGTGGTTTTAATGTCATCGCCGATGTGTTCCCCAGTCCACACCTCCTTGAGCAAACTGAGGGGTCCTCTGACGTACCGCCCGTAGATGAGTTCAAATGGGGAAAATCCCATGCTAGTCTGCGGCACTTCACGGTAGGCAAATAACAGCGGTGCAAGCAGTCGATTCCAGGACTTTGGTTCCTCCTGGCAGAGCTTCCGCAACATCTGTTTTAGCCTTCGTTCCACCAAGCCGTTGCACATTGGATGATATGGCGTAGAACTTAGGTGCTTGATGGCCAATAACCATTCACTTCTCTCATCAAGTCAGAAGTGAAGCATGATTCCTGGTCGCATAGGATCTCCCGAGGGAATCCGACTCGTGAGAACATTTCTACCAGTCCATCCGTCACGGTCGCTGAATCAATAGCTGGTAAAGCCACCGCATCTCGATAACGCGTGGCGAAGTCCATCATGGCCAGTATATATCGTTTTCCGCTTCTCGTAATTGGTTTCAAGGGCCCTATGATGTGTACGGCCACTCGTTCGAAGGGAGTGTCGATGAGAGGCATTTGGCCCAGAGGCGCCTTGCCCATTTTACTCTTTGGGTAAGTCCTTTGGCAGATGTCACATGACCGTACGTACCTCTTCACTTCTTCCTGAACTACTGGCCAGTAGAAAGACCCCAGCACTCGGTCGATTGTCCTCTTGATACCTTGATGCCCTGCCATCAGGCTTTCGGGGGCCAAGTTCAGTATGTGGCTCCTCAGTATGCGTGGAACAACGACCTGCTATATTGTCTTGCCGGACGATAGCTGGTACCGACGACATAGTAGTCGCTTCTCCATGACGAACAAATATTTTCTCGATCCTCTTCCGTAAAAGATCTGGCCGACCTTATTCCTACAAGGCTCCAGGGTCTTATCTTTCGCCTGTGCATCCTTAAGATCTCGTCGGTTTACTTCCCAGGCCTTTAACTTGACTGGGCCCGAACCCGGTTATGAACTTGTGCTCTTGACTCCCCCGAGTAACAATTGCTCCTGCCGACATCTTCGTTCTTCTCGTCTAGTCGAAAACCCGCTAGGGGGCTACGGAGTGCGGCTGCACTTCATATGGGCTCCTGCTTTCAATGCTAGTTTTTGTGGTTCAACGCTGTGCTAGTTCGGGATTTTCGTGCTGGCCAATTCACCAAGTTGCAAGGAAAGGACTGACACCTCCCACTAAGTAGTGAGTGATCATCTCTATCGAATTGAACATCTCCACGCTACGGCCCTCCCTGCTAACCCTTACGCCGGGACAGTCTTCCGAACGCGCGAGCGCGTCTCGCACCTTGGGCCCACGTTTGCATGTGCACCCGCCGAACGCGCGGGCCTGGGAGGGAGCGTCGCGTTCCTATCTCGACCAACCTGATCAGAGAGAGACGCCACTTGCTACCCGGCCCCTAGACTTTCGAGGCAAGCAGATGGCTACTGCCGGACCGCAAGATGAACCAACATCAATGCAAACAGAGACGAACGCCGAGACCTCCGCCGCCAAATCGGCAGGGACCTATGATGTCAACAATGGCAAAACAACCGGGAAGGAGCATATAGAATGGTTGCAAGTCGGAGGCAAGAAAAAACAAGCGTCGGAACCGACTCAAGCACCCAAAGAACAGCCCGACAAAGAGCACATGCCTGCGCAAAAAGTGTCACAGCAACGCAAGAGGATGCCGCCTTTCCCAACGGACGACTTTAAAATCGTCTACAGGCCACAAGCTGGACTCGACTTATCGAAATGGAACTTAACAGCAATCACCCACGCTATCGGACGATCAAGCGGCCTCACGCAACAGGATTTCTACGACAACGTTCGAGTTCAAGTGCAGAGCGTTGAAAACATCATCATTGCGAGTACCGCCGACACGGAACGCGCATCCAAGCTCAGAAACATTACTACCGTCCAGTTAGGAGGCACCATCTTCAGTGTGAACCCCCATGTGAGACATCCCGACGACGTATGCAGAGGCGTCATCTATGGACTGCTCCCAGGTACCAGCAGTGCCGAAATTATAGCTGGCCTCAGAGTCGACTCAAGATACACGGTCCTTGGCGCTCGCATGCTTGGTCGGTCTTCTACCGCCGTCATAACTTTCGACGGACCACACGTCCCGTACTATATCACCTACCAAAGTGGGGATTTTCGCTGTAGACCCTATCGAAAGTCTGTGCAGTTCTGCCGCAAATGCGGTGCCATTGGACATCGACAAGACATCTGTCCCAGGCCCAGAGAAGACTTCTGTTACAAGTGCGGGAAAGACGCAGTTACCGCAGATCACGAATGCATACCCAAGTGCAAAATATGAGAACAAGCTCATGAGACCGCCGGAAAGGAGTGCAAGAAGAAGCTACGACTAAACCCACCACCTTACCAAGTGAGACAACAACTTGAGAAGGCGAAAGGCCGAGAAAATGGCTGGATCTCACGCTGTGAGGACTTCCCTGAGATGGACAAAACCTCCACCAGCCCAAGCAGCGCACTGCAAAGCAAGCGCGGCCGAAGCAAGTCCAGTATCCTGCGATCGCGCTCCAGGTCTCGCACAAGGTCTCGCTCACGCTCCACCCAGCGCCTCAGCTATGCTGATGCAACACGGGAAGGTTCGAGTTCACAACACAACGACAACACTGCAGAGTGCTTATCTGCTGAGACCACTGCATTCAAGAATCTCGAAAAAATGGTTTTGAACCAGCAGAAGGCTCTGCAAAGCCAGCGTGACCAGCTCCAAAGCCAAGGGGCAGTTGTCGATAAGCTCGCAAAATTATGCAAAGAACAAGAAAAGATCATCCAGAAGCAGAATGAAAGCATAGAGAAGCTCACTCGATTATGTGAAGAACAGCACCAAGCTAAACAACAACCCATGGAGCTCACCACACCAGAAATTGAAGCTGTCGTGCAGGCCAAGATCCTCTCCATCATCGAAACGAAAGTCGCCGCCCTTGTCGAATCGCAGCTCACGGCGATAGCAGAGCCCAAACGCACAGCAGTAGTGGAGTCGAGGCTCGAAGCTCTCGTCCAGGCGAAGTTGGAGCCCATCACCACCCTAATCGGTGACACGTTCACGACTCTCAGCCGCAGGATGGACACTCATACAGCCCAAATCAACGAGCTCAAGTCGCAACTGACGAACTTCATGGCTCATGTCAAGAACAACTGTATTAGTCACGCGGAACTTGAAGACTGGCATGGCAGGAAAAACCACGCTCACAGAGAGAGAAAGCTTCTCCCTCAATCTCTCCCGAAGCCGAGCAAGTAAACGCACAGGACATTCACGACGATGGCAGGCTCTAACAAAATTCCAATTCCGCAACCGACTTTTCGCATTTGGCAGTGGAACTGTAGATCGTACAGACCCCGACTGGCGAATCTGCAAGAATATATAAAAGTAAATCAACCTGACCTCATCGCTTTGCAAGAGAGCAATGCTGGAAAAGTAAGGCTCACAGGATACAATACTGTCACCCTGACCCCAAGAACCGCCATTCTACTCCGGAAAACCGTCGCGGCCCAAGCACACAAGATAGAAGACACTACAGTTGAACACACCATCGTGGAAGTCATGCCGGAACGAAAGTCACAACAAAGCCTCTACGTCGCTAACGTATACAGCCCACCGAGAGATCAGCTCACGGACTACGATCACTTCATCCGCGAACTGAGAAAACGCACGAGAGGTCAGCGGCTCGTGGTCGTAGGGGACTTCAACGCGCCTCACACGGCTTGGAACTATGCCACCACCACCAGAAAAGACGCGAGAGTCCACGACGCCGCACAGCAGCATGGCCTCACGTTATGGAATGATCCGCTCCAACCCACGAGAGTGGGAAACAGCGTCTCGAGAGATACCAACCCCGACCTCACCTTTACAAGAGACATCAAGAAGGCGGGATGGACCTGTCTCCCCGAGACGCTTGGTAGTGATCACCACATCATTCAACTCGAAATTGAATATGACCGTCGACCGACCAAAACAGGCACAGCAAGACTGACAGATTGGAACGCCTTCAGAAACGGGCTCGACGACGACGACACAATAGCGGACATCGACGCGTGGCTCACAAAAGTTCTGGATACTGCCCAACGGTGCACCAAAGTAATGCAACTTAACGAAGACAACCCCGCAATAGACTCCCACTTACTCCACCTCTGGGAGGCCAGAAGAGCCTTACTAAAGAGATGGAAGAGGCAAAAACTCAACAAGAAACTCAGGAAGAGTATTTCCTTATTGACAGAACAGTCACAACAGTATGCTGAACAGCTAGCAAGACACAACTGGCGTGACTTTTGCAATAAGCTGCAGGGTACTCTCAGCACCAAGAAGACGTGGCGCCTGCTGAGGGCTCTTCTCGACGAGCACCCCACCAAGACGCAGCAGCGGCAACAAATCCGTCGACTAACACACAACTACGACGGCTCGGAGGAAGACCTACTCGGTGAACTATGCAACAAGCTCCGCGGTCCAGTCCAATCAGCGACACCATCCCCACCGCACGAAGAATACGAAGGCATACCCAACGCTGACCTTGACAGGCCCTTCACACCAGCAGAGCTTCAAGCAGCCCTTTCTAAGCTAACGAGAAACACGAGTCCGGGCAAAGACTGGATAGTGAACAAGCACCTTCGACAGCTACCCAATCCGGCTTTGACTGCTCTCCTACGGTACTTCAACGACTGCTGGGACAAAGGAGAACTTCCAGCCGCGTGGAAGCATTCGGAGGTGATCATGATACCTAAGCCCAACAAGCCCATAGCTGTTCAGAACTTAAGGCCCATTTCCCTGACCTCGTGCGTTGGCAAGCTGTTTGAGCATATGGTACATGACCGGCTCACGTCGCACCTTGAGGACAACCGGTACTTGCCAGACACCATGTTCGGATTCCGCCAGCTGCTTTCTACGCAGGACGTTCTCCTACTCCTGAAGGAAGATCTAATTGATCACCTCAGCAAGAACAGCAAGTCGTCCGTTCTTGCAATCGATGTCAAGGGCGCCTTCGACAATGTTAGCCATAAAGCCATACTGCAAAATCTCGAAGACACCGGCTGCGGCTCCAAGATTTATGGCTATGTTCGAAACTTTCTCACCAGTCGTACGGCTACGGTGGGGATATACAACCTACGAAGTGCAAAATTCGAGCTGCCGAACAGAGGCACACCTCAAGGTTCCGTCATATCACCGCTGCTATTCAACGTGGCACTCCTTAGGCTGCCCCGGCTTCTTGACAACATACAGGGCCTACGTCACGCCATCTACGCGGACGATATTACGCTGTGGACGCGAGGCAGGAGCACTGGAGAGCAAGAAAGCTGCCTTCAGGAAGCGGTCGACGTCATCGAGAATTATCTCGAAAGCTGCGGCCTCCATTGCGCACCTGAAAAATCGGAATTGCTAGTACTTCAAGCCCGCACGCGAGGAAGACCTCCAACCTACGAAGCGCCAGACCCGTGCGTCATCCTCCGCGGGGTCCCGGTACCGAAGGTCGCCTCGCTCCGAGTACTCGGCTTGCACCTGCACCGCGATGGATCAGGGGCCGCCACGCTCCCTCGACTTCAACACACGGTCTTCCAACTGACGCACCTCGTGAGGAGAGTCGCCAACCGACGCAGTGGCCTGAAGGAACAAGATACCCTAAGAATCGTGCAAGCTCTTCTAACTAGCCGAGTCACCTACGGAACCCCGTACCTCGCTCTCAAGACATATGAAGTCGACAAGCTGAATGTGCTCATCCGCAAAGCTACCAAGCTCGCCATGGGCCTACCTCCGATGGCGTCGACCACCAGACTCCTCAGAATGGGTGTACACAACACCTGGCAAGAGTTGGTAGAAGCACAACGGACCAGCCAACTCGAGAGATTGAAGCTCACGTCGACGGGCAGATCGGTCCTTCAGCGCCTTGGCTATGGTGAGCGCTACATATGCGAGGCGGACCGCAAAGTGAAAATACCGCCATACCTCCGCGAATCTCTGAGCATCGCCCAAGTGCCGCGTAACATGCATCCCGATTATCATCGGAAACGACGAATCGCTCGAGTGGACACCATCCGCAGAAGACACCAGCATGATCCAGACGCTCGCTACGTCGACGCGGCTAAATACGCGGGAAAAAACGCCTACGCTATAAGCGTGGTCAACGCAGGAGGAATGGAGCTGGCATCTGCCACCGTCCGGGTGCGGAGCTCCGAGACGGCGGAGGAAGCAGCGATCGCCCTTGCCACTACGACTGCTAAGGACGCGGTCGTAGTCTTCACAGACTCCCAATCCGCTGTCCGCAATTACACGCGAGGCCGAATCTCCGACGAAGCTCTCAAAATTCTGAGGAAGAGCAACACTCCGCTTCCTTACACCTGCGTGGTGTGGGTGCCGGGGCACGAGGGGGCTCGAGGGAAACGAAGCGGCTCACGCCGCGGCCCGCGGTCACGTCAACTGGGCCTCCTCGCCGCCTCGCTCGACCCGCGGATAGCCAGCGCTACAGCAGAAGTGGAGACCGTACCACCGACATATAACGCCATACTCCAGCACCATCGCCTAGCCCGCAGGGTGTACCCGCCACCTCACCCCAAGCTGACCAAGGAACAAGCCACCGCATTCCGAAGACTGCAGACTAATACGTACACGCACGGCATTCTGCTACATCGCATCAACCCTACGCTTCACGCATACAACTGCCCGATATGCGACGTGCCAGACACACTGGCACACCTAATAATAAAGTGTCCATGGCGCCACGAAGGTGGCAGTACCGAGCCTGCAACGACCGCACGTATCAACATCCTAGCCGAGACGTCGGAGGCCAAGATCGCCGCACGGGACCTAGACGACCAGCGAGGACTCGTCGCCAGGGCCCGGGAAGCCATTACGGCCAGAGGATTCCTGGAATGAGGGACCCTCCCACCTAGGGTGACCCCGAGCTTACGAGCTCGGGAACACTGTTTCGGGACATAATAAACGTTTATTTCATCATCATCATCGTCTAGTCCATTCGCTGTCTCATTCGGCTTCACTTTCTTCATGGTCCCTCTTTCCTTCCATCCGCTGTCCGGGTCATGGGGATCACGAGCTCCTGGGACATTCCCAATAATAACGTCATACAGCAGGGACGTCATGCACTTCACCGTTGCCGTGCCACAAAAGTAGGGCGACATGATTTCCACCTTTGCTTCTGGGACAGTTATTTTGCTGTCATCGGCTAAGAACACCGTCGTAGTGGACCCCATAAGTGCTTCATTTGGCACAAGGGAACGTTGCACTACCGTTGTGTTGCTTCCCGTGTCCCGTAAAACGGCTACAGCTTTGCCAAACAAAAGGCCTTGCAAAACTGGCATACGGCATTTCGTGCTCTTCCGTTTCGTATTTACTGCCCCGGTAATGTTCTCTTCTTGTCTGTCGCCGGCGGCCTCCTCACTGTTTCTCAACTTTTCTTCTTCGGACCACATACATGAAGTCTTTTTCTGCGTGACGGGTTTCCTCGTGCACACCTGAATATCGTGCCCAGTCTTTCGACAATACCCGCAATACGGTTGCTCCGACCGAGTCCGACAATCCGCCGCTTTGTGACCTGTTTTATGACACACGAAACACTGTAGTTTCGGCCTCGGGGCTGAACTCCCATTTTTTGAAGCCACGCTGCTCTCTGTTCTCTTCCGAAAACCAAGCAAGTTCGACTGCCGTTGAGCCTCTAAAAAATTATCGGCCGCTTCGGCCAACTCTTCAAGTTTACGGCAGTTCCTTTCCCGCAGGAATAGCGCCAATCGATCACGACACTTGCTCACGAACTGCTCGGCCACTATAAGGTCACGAACGGACGAATACTCCTTCGCTGTCTTAGACATCTCTACCCACCGGTCAGAAAAACTCATGAGGCTTGTGGCGTACTGCTTGCCTGTTTCGCCATCTTGAGGCTTACTCTGGCGGAACTTCTCTCGGTACCCTTCCGCGGTAAATCGAAATCGTCGCAGCAATGCCAGCTTAGCTTTGTCACATTCGAGTGCCTCTTCGGGATACAAGCGGCCGAACACCTTTAGAGCTTCGCCGCTCAGGCACAAACTTAGGGCCGTAGCCCACTTATCCCCTAGGCTATTCTTGACCCATAGCCACGTTCTCGAACCTTTTCAGGTAGGCGTCGAGGTCGTCCCGGTTCGCGTCAAATCCCGGTATGAAATTATACGGATTGACTTTGGATGACCCTTGGACTGGTCGACCTACGTCCGCCACTCGATTCTCGAGTGTTTTCGGTTGCCGCCAATTGAAGACCCAACTGAATCGTCCTTTGACATTACTCTTCAAGCTGTCGTTGCAAATTAATCTGTTCTTTCTTTGCATCTCGCTCCCACAGCGCTTTCGTCATGCGCACGTGCTTCACGTTCCTCGACCCATGCCTTCAACTCTGCGCCTTCTAAACCTATGCGTAACGCCAAGGCCGTAAAGTCTGACGTACTCATCTTTCAAAATAGCTTAGCCTTGCGAACCAAGTTTACAAACAGCCTCGTCCTGTCGCTGCGGACGTCAGTGTTACGTTGTGGTTTGGTTTTCTTTTTTACGCACAACGTACAGGTTCTTTTATTTCGTTGGAATGTCGGAGGCGTTACCTCAGCACACTCCTCGAAGGACGAGACCGCTTGGAAAAACCACGTTTAATAACCCTAATGCACGAACTCATAACCCAAAGACAAACGATTCCATTACAGTTCAAACCGACCCTAACACTCAGAAAAAAACTACTACGAAATGCACAGGTCGCGTGTCTAGTTCTTAATCCTCGTAAGACTACTCAGTTTCTACCACATGGTCGGTCGCGGGAGTAGTGCAGTCACAGGATTCTCACCAATGTCGGTGCCGCGGAGATGCGTTGGCGCGACGCACGGAATTCGCGGATGTTGCCGTTGCCGTCGGCGGAAAGCAACTCGATGTCGGGTGCAGCGGCAGCCTTCCCAGGCTGCTGATTGACGCTGGAGCACAAGCGCCGGCTCCGAGGACCGGTTGCCGGCCGGACAGCCTCGTCCAAGCTCGAGCCCGAAGCCCGACAGCTCAGGTCTGCCCACGGATACACGAACGGTTGCCGAGCCGCAGCACACCAGCGACCCACGGCCAGGAGCAGCAGGGACCCGTGAGCGCCCTCAGGCCACCAGTCGATAGACGTATAGGTCTTGGCTTGGGTCCGCAACCCAACAGCCGAGACGCGTAGCCCGTCTTCGATCCCTGCCTCTGCTGCCACTGCTTCTTTCTCTTCCCTCCCGAACGATCTTCCGAACGAGCTCGCTTCCTCGTCGTTCTCCGTCGGGTTTTCACGGCGCGCACTTCAAACGCCTCGCACTTTACCACAAAGACATGTGTCTTCAATGTGTGACCCGACATGGAAGCCCAAAGAAGGCTGAAATTCAGGTAACACAAGTACAGTCACAACAAACAGCCTTCATACAAGCTCATATGCAAGTCTCGGCACAGACGTTTTGCTGCAAACCTTTCGACTTTGGGTTATAGGTATAGGTCGGCAAAACTTGTGGCCCCACATAGAAAAGAAGACACACACGAGCGCTGACTAACAACTGCTTTATTTCTTCACTCGTCAATGCAAATATAAGCCCAAGGCAGCCCTACCGCACATGCGTACACAACAAGTTCTAAACAGGTGAATCGGTGATAATGTGAGTGTATTAGATACGTGACGACAAGAAACGGTATTCAGATGGATGCAAGGACAAGGATGTATCGCTGACACAAAGACGATCACTTTTCATGATGTAAAAAGCTTCTAAAGCCAGCCGCGCCTGCTCATTCTGACTTCTGCCAAGGATCGACGTCTGTTCAAATCGTGCTTCACAGTTGCTGCAAGAGTTAATGTGAGCCACAAGATGGGCTCCTTTATCGACATTCTTGTTAACTTTTTTTGCCGCGTGTTCCCTGAGCCGCTCGTTGACGCATCGCCCCCGTTTGGACCGACGTAGGTCTTTCCACATGAGAGCGGGATGGCATAAACCACACCGACGGCACACGGGACATAGGAGACACCGTGTCGGATTGTACAGCCTCCTTTGCTCACACCTTATCATTATCACCGATTCACCTGTTTAGAACTTGTTGTGTACGCATGTGCGGTAGGGCTGCCTTGGGCTTATATTTGCATTGACGAGTGAAGAAATAAAGCAGTTGTTAGTCAGCGCTCGTGTGTCTTCTTTTCTATGTGGGGCGTCTTGGGTGTTTTGCGCTGTGAATTTTTAGTGTAGGAATATGTACCAACTAGGCCCAAATGAAGTTTTATTAAAACTTGTGGAGCTCACTCAGACTCACTCATGAAATATATTTTGCGCTAAGGGCTC
The DNA here is from genome assembly GCA_030522465.1 of Rhipicephalus appendiculatus. Lineage (NCBI taxonomy): Eukaryota > Metazoa > Arthropoda > Arachnida > Ixodida > Ixodidae > Rhipicephalus > Rhipicephalus appendiculatus. Next base: position 767 of record JALIZH010023498.1, on the reverse strand, counting down.
AGTCGGACTAAGACTCATCAAAATTTGAGTCGAACTCACTCAGACTCGAACTCACGAAAATTTTCTTCAACCCGACTCACTCGGACTCAAGCTCACCGAAATATCACTCACCCGGACTCACTCAGACTCACGGCTCGATCTGAGTCTGAGCGAGTCCGAGTGAGTCGACTCGGGAGTTGGTTAACCTCGAATTATCTTTTTTCGACCATGGTGTCATAGCTCTATAACACCAATGTCACGTAATCGGTGCTCTTCTCGGCGCCTTTTGATATAGTGCCTTCGAATACGAGCTATGAGTGCTCGTAAACCAGTCAGGTCATTTTTCATGAAAGAGATGACCACATAAGATACATTTATTAAGAACTTCCTTGGAAGAGTTGCAGGGGGGGGAGGTCAAGACACTACGCTACGCAATTCGCGCCTGTGATCAATAAATATTGAAATGGTGTATGAAAGACACTGCTTTGGAATACGTGTGAGTAGACGTGAGTATAAACGTGAATCCAGGCAAGGCTGATAGTAACGTTGACGATGAGTAGATATGACTATAGGTCGCAGAAAAGTGGAACTCACTCAGACTCACTCAAGAAATATATCTTGCGCTTTGGACTGACTCGGACTCGGACCCACCAAAATTTTCCTGAGCCGAACTCACCCTGACTCACACTCACAAAAATATTACTCACCCGGACTCACTCAAACTCAGACTCACGGCTCAATCTGAGTCTGAGTAAGTCTTAGTCCGAATGGTATCTAGCGCAATATAT